>OX465295.1:151874932-151980421 GCA_949987735.1 Leucophora obtusa | reverse complement strand
TTACTACACTCATAGAAATAAATCCGTAAAAATAGCAGAAAAAGTTACTAAAAATTAGTTAAAAATGATGCTGCAGAAAAAACTGCTAAAATTAGCAGATTTTTTTACTAAATACTAGTAAAATGAGAACAGCAAAATTAAAACTGCTAAATTTACAGAATTTTAGTTATATTTAGGCTAACTTTTAGTTAATTGAAAATAGCAAATTGTACTGTAAAATCTGCAGAAAATTTTGCTAAATATTTGTAGACTAAAAATAGCAAAAATAAACTGTTAAATCTACAAAATTTTTGCTATTTTTAAGCTAAATTTAGTTGAATGCAAATAGCAGTCTATTCTGCTAAAATCAGCTGAAATATTTGCTAAAAAATTGTAAACTGCTGTTTTCAAAAGGCTCGATTTTTATTTGCATTTAAAAAAAAAATCGAAAGAAAAACTTAGAAAATTTTAAATTTTTTGGTGATTTTTTAGGCTACTAATTATTTAGCAAAATTTTTTGCTGATTTTAGCAGGTTAATTTGCTAATCTCCATTTACAAAAATTTAGCTCATATATAACTAAAATTCTGTATATTTAACAGTTTTAGTTTTGCTGTTCCTATATTACTAATATATAGCAAAAATAATCTGCTAATTTAGCAGTTTTTTTCTGCAGCATCATTTTTAACTAATTTTTAGTAGTTTTTACTAAATTTTCTACTGACTTTTTTCTATTAGTGTGGGTAAGGAGTTACCTCGATGGACATGCCCTTGTTAAAATAATAGCTTTGGTAATAGAAAAGTAAGAGGTTACCCGCTTCATTACAAAATGCTTATTTTTATAAACAGATCTTATAAAAAAAAAATTACAAAATTTTTGGTTAAAAATATGTAATTTTTAATTTAATAGTCAATATAAAACAAATTGAAATTTTAAGAAAAAAATCGTATTATTTTAAGGTTTTTTGTAACCTAAAGCTAATAAGGTAAGCGTAACATGTAAGTTCAGAATATCATATTACTAGATAAGAGTTACCTCGATGGACATGCCCTTATTAAAACGAGTAAAAAGGTTAAAGTCGGACATGCCGACTATACAATACCCTACACCTAGGGTTGCCACATCGCAAAAGTCTAATAACTTGACACTTCGCAAAAAATAACTTGATTTAAAAAAAATAACTTGACAATAAAAACTTTAATGTGCATATGTGTGCAGTAGAGCGCACCACCTTACAGGCAAAAAAAAAGTTCGCCGTACACCCTCCAATTTGAAGTATTTTTGCAACGAGGTTTCAAAAAAAATTTTTTTTTGCCGAACGTAGGGGTCGCCATTTTACATTTTTCGTTATATCTTTGGTTTTTCGGATCTTAAAGTATGATACATTGATCTTTTTCTCTCGAGGAGACCGGTGTTTTTCTCTAGAGGGCCATTGACCTCAAATATCCCGTTCTAGTAGTTAGCCACCAGATCTCAGTTGCTAACACCCTAATGTCAGAAAATTAAAGCTCGTAAAAACCCATTAAACTTTTGCGAAAGAAGTTTTTTGATAAACCCAGTAGAATTTTTTTTATATATTGGTTGCCGAACGTAGGGGTCGCCTTTTTAAATTTTTTTTCATTGGATTTTTCCTGGTCTCCTCGAGGCAAAAAAATCGATATTTGACACTTTAAAATCCGATTTTAAATGCCGCAGCTATAACGAAAAATTGAAAAAGGCGACCCCCTACGTACGGCCAAAAAAAAAAAATAGTTTTTGAAATTGCCTTGCAAAAATACTTCATATTGGAGGGTGTATGGCGAAATGTGTTTTTGAGGTACGGTCTTGTGTGCAGTAGGGTGATTCTTAATATAAAAATTTATAATTTTTGAATGCACTCGCCATTTTATTAAGATTCATAAAAAAAATTTCGGTTTTTTTTTTTTGGAATTTTCGGGGACAAACTCGATAGTGCTACTAGCCATTGAAGTTTGGACATAAATTGACGAAATTGATTAGTGATTTATTTTTTCTTTTGTAGCAATTTTTCCTGTATAATAAGAAGAAAAAGATGAAGTCTGCAAGAAGTCGTTGACATTTTCAAACTTTAGGCCAAAAAATATATAAACTTTCCATAGTTTTCGAATCGTCTATTTGAAATTTTAACATATTTTTTTTTCTGAAACGTAAAAAACCAAAACTTTTTTTTTATAAATTTATTAAATGGATGATATACATATAATCAAAATAAAATAGCACTTAAGGTTTTTATTGTCCCAGTAAAATTATTGTTTACCGATTTTTAAGGAAAACCGTCTTTCGTAAATGTCTACTCGCGCTCTCAAAACCAAAGATATACCTTAAGCGCCATTTTATGTTGATAATATATCATCAATTTAATAAATTTATGAAAAAAAAGTTTTGGTTTTTTACGTTTCAGAAAAGAAAATATGCTAAAATTTTAAAATGGCGTTGCGAGAATTATGAAAAATTTATATATTTTTATTGGCCTAAAGTTTGAACATTTCAACGACTTCCTGCAGACTTCCCCCTCAATTCATAAATGCTTTCTAAAGTTATAGCAGGTTTACAAAACGTCATTTTCATACAAAATTTGTTCAATAAACCTCCTATAATTTTACAAAGCGTTTATGAATTTAGGAGTTCATCTTTCTTTTCTTATTGTTTAGAAATAAATGCTACTCAAAAAAATTAAAACACTAACAAACCACCGTAACAAATTTCATCAGTTTTGTAATTTTACATGTTTTTTTACCTACTGATACGACAAAAATTCAATTTAACTTGACAAAAAAAATTTGACCTTGGCACTTGACAAGACCTAAATTAACTTGACAATCAAGGCCATTCAAGGCCATGTGGCAACCCTATGTACAACCCTTAAACACATCGTGTGTTTTATTAGTTCAAATTAATTAAATTGTCTGAGTTTAAATGAAAGTTTTAATATAAAATACTTAAAAATATACTATCTAAACGGAAATACGTAAACATTGGTGCCGAAACCCGGGAACCGTTCCTGTTTTTTATTAAAGTTGTGAATTTGTATAAAAAAGAAAAACGAGGTTATTGAAACGGTTAAAAGATTTGTGATATAAATTTAATGAAATAGTTATACAGTTTCTGAAAAATATTCCCGTTGATTTATTTTTAAAAATTTGTGGAAAAAAAAATAATTTTACAGAATTTATAGAAATTGAGTAAAGCTTTATTAAACAAATTGTATACGAAATCAATGTGAATATTAGAAAATTGTATTATATAAAACAAATCAACAATTTTCTGAATCCGATTTTTTTCTGAATTCGTTTGTCGATTGTTATCGGTGCATAGGAAAAAAAAGAACGTGGTCGTGAACATTTTAAGTGACTGTATATTGAACAGCACCGAAAATCACTTTGTTTCTATTTTTCTACGTTTATTTGAATTGATATTGGATTGACTTTATTTGAGTTAATCTTGGTACATCTGTATCATAAAGACGTTATTATAAACGTTTGTTTTTTCTCACCCTTTGGGTATATAATTTTGAATAAGTACATCTGTACACCGGGAATAGCCCGGTTTCCTAATTCTATTGGAAAAAAAAACATTTTTTTAAATTAACTTTTTAATTTTCTGGGTACATCTGTACATTATAACCGTAATCGCGAACGGTTTATTTTCTTAAAATTTCTTACATACTATACATCAAAGCTTTGTACGTTTGCGCAAACAAAAGGGTTTGTGAACGTTTTAACTTTAATTCTATTGTACAGTTAGTAAATTGTTAATTACTGCTGTACTTTTGATCACGTGATTTGGAACAAATCTAATGTTTCTATAATTCTTAATGGGAACTGTGTACATCTGTGCAAGTAAACTATTTTGGTGAATACGAAACGTTTGAATACAAACGGAAAATTTAATTTATATGTTCTGCATAGTTCCGTGCTCTATTCTAGATACTTTATTAATTCTATAAAGTATTAGGTACTACTGTACCTTCGAAACGTTATTGTTTACGTTTATGGAATTTGACTTTTTATCTCATCCATTACATTGGTGAACGGCTTACGGGCTAATTTTCATAGAATTTACTTTAAAATTCTGGCCAATTTCGGGACAATGAGTGATCTGCAATCACTTATTGCTATACAACGTGAATTGTTGTATACATTGAGGAAACTCAATGAGAGATTTTCTTGTAAGGATGATTCTGGGAAATCTCGTGGTTATTTGGAGAGTCTTGCTCTGGAACTAGATTCATTGTTTCAATAATTTAAGTATCAGCATGATGAAATTTCAAGAATCATACGGGAAACTTCATTGAATGGTAATGATGTTCCATATGTGGCGGAGGAGTGCTTTTATGAGTTTTCGGAAGTTTACTTCTCATTTAAGGGCAAGTTACTTGACAGCATGCCCAGGGATGACAGCGCACCTTCCCCACTTAGTAGCACTTTTGCTATGTCGGTTAACCGTTCAGAGATGACTCACGGTGTCGATGCGCGACTACCTAGGATTTCCCTTCCTAAATTCACGGGGTCGTATCTTGAATGGATCCCTTTTCGAGATATTAATGTATCGTTGGTACATTCTAATTCATCTCTGTCTAGGATTCTAGGAAAATTTTACTATTTAAAGGGAACTCTTTCAGGAGAAGCGGCTTCTCTGATTAGAACCATTTCGGTAACCGATGCTAACTACGACTCTGCATGGAAAATTCTGGAGTCAAGGTACCACAATAAGCGAACGATTGTTGACGATCTTGCTATTAAGCTGCACAATATTCCAAAATCTGATGGAAGTTTTCAGGGCATAAAAGTTTTATTAGATATGACCCAAGAATGTCTAAATTCTTTTGAAAATTTGAATATTAGCACTTCTGGATGGGATCCCTTGTTAATTCCAATACTTTGTCAGAAGCTTGACCAACAACCTCGTAGGGAATGGGAGCGTTCTTTGAAATCCTCAACGGAAGTACCGAATCGCTCAGAATGGTTTTCTTTTCTGGAGAATACCTTCAGGACATTGGAACCTTTGAATAATTCTACACCCTCTACGGGTAAACAGATTCAAAAGGGTAATATCGGAAATAGGAAAAACGCTCATGTTCATAATAGTACTGTAGGAAAATCGAAATCGATTTCCTGTTTGTTTTGTGAGAGAAAGCATTATTTATTTCAATGCTATAAATTTTTGGCTTTACCCTTGATATCTAAGGATGATTTTCTGAATAAAAGGAACATTTGTAGGAATTGTTTTTCTGTCGGTCATGACCATGACAACTGCAAGTCGTTGCGTAGATGCGGTACTTGTAAGCAGCCACATCACACTGTGCTACACATTGAAGATTCTGTTTCAGTTCAGAATTCTAATATTATTTCTGACGGTTCAGTGAGCCCTCACGTCACAATTTATACCGCTCACTCAGTTCAAAATGTGTTGTTATACACAATCCGTCTTTTTATTAATACTAGTAGTGGTCAATTTCCACTTAGGGCCTTATTGGATCCAGCTGCTCAAGGGAGCCTGATAACAGAGTCCGCAGTTGAGCTTTTACGTCTCCCTAGACGGAGGTCACATATTCAGGTGTCCGGTGTAGGTAACAGCGACCAGCTGTCAAAGGGTACGGTTAATATTGAATTACGTTCGCGAAATGGTGGGAAAGTTTTATCTTGCGTAGCCTTAGTTCTCGGTAATGTTTCGTCGTATAGACCCAATTTTAATTCCAGACATTTGTCTTTACCGATATTAGAAAACGGCAGCCTGGCTGATCCATTTTATTATGAAACAGATCCAATTGATTTACTCCTTGGCTCTGATGTATGTCCTGGAATTAAGATACCTGCTGAATCATTTGTACATGATAATTTATTCTTTCAGAATACCATCTTTGCATGGGTATTTTCTGGTTCTTCGGAATCAGCTAACGCGAGTACTGTTCATTTTCATAATGTCAATTTGGAGAACCTTTTACGTTCGTTCTGGGAAGAGGAAGAGGTTGTTATCAAACGCGATTTGACTGATGAGGAACTTGCTTGTGAAAGTTACTTTCAGGCCACAACTAAACCTACTTTTTCTGGCCGTTATATGGTAAAACTACCCTTCAGATCACTTATTATGGATAACATTTGCCCTAAACTTCATAATAACATGATTGGGGCTTTGAAGCGTTTGAAACAGTTGGAAACTTCATTTTCAAAACGCCCATTATTTTCTGAAACTTATAGGGATTTTATGCTGGAATATGAGTCTTTGGGTCATATGTCGAAAATTGGCACGTATCCGGGTGATGTTCAGGAAAATTCCTATGGCGTTTTAAAGGAGGATAGTACCACTACCAAATTAAGGGTTGTTTTTGACGGTAGTAGTCATATTGATGGCCGAAAATCTCTCAATGAGGAGTTATCTCCTGGTCCTGCTTTGCAGAATGATCTGCCGCAGATTATGACCAAATGGAGAACGCACAAGATTGCTTTTAGTGCAGATATTGAGAAAATGTTCAGACAAATTGATGTCGATCCACAACATCGTCGGTTTCAACAAATTTTGTGGAGGTTTAGTCCACTTGATGAAATTTCGGTATATCAATTAAATACGGTGACTTATGGGACGACCTCGGCGCGAAAGTGGATCACAAATTCATCGGAATTGTTGGGGAAAATTCCTGAGGAACACAGGGAAAAGTCTTTGACTTTAAAGTTTGATCGAGATAACGTGGTAAAAACGCTTGGTATCCAGTGGAACACCACTAGTGACACATTTTCCTTTAGAGCGAACATTGATGAAAATAGCTTTATTACGAAGAGAACTATTTTATCTGAAACTGCTCGATTATATGATCCATTGGGGTGGCTAACTCCATGTACAGTTATAGCCAAATCACTTTTCAAACAATTATGGGAAAATGGTGTGGACTGGGATAGCCCAGTCCCTCACGAGATAGAGCAAAAGTGGATCGAGTCCAAGTCGACTCTTTCAAAATTTTCGGATCTCCGTATTCCAAGATGGATAAACTGTTGTGATAAAATCAAATTTGAACTACACTGTTTTTGTGACGCCTCAACAGTGGCCTACGCAGCAGCAGTTTACTCTAGGGTAATTACTTCTAATGCTATTTTTGTGAATCTTTTACAGGCTAAATCTAAATTTTCTTCGATAAAAACTGTTTCCATACCGAGGCTAGAGCTTTGTGCTGCCACCTTATTGGTAAAACTGGCCAAAAGGGTTCAAAATTCCTTTACGGATACGAAAATTTAAAATATTTTCTTTTGGAGTGATAGCTCCACAGTATTAAGCTGGATTAGAAAACCACCTTCACAGTGGACTGTTTATGTCGCCAATAGAGTGGCTGAAATTCAGCGGTTTAGCAATCCACTACAGTGGAAATATGTTCCTTCGGCCCTTAATCCTGCGGATTGTGCATCCAGGGGTATTTTACCTCGTGAACTTATGGAATGTGAAATATGGTGGCGTGGTCCAGAATGCAGGTGCGGAATCAGGTGCGGAATCAACCGCAATCATTGTAGCCCCGGACTCTTTCCAATTTAGAAACTTCTGAGGAAAAATCTAAAAAATATTCCCCTGTGAATTCTGTTTCAGGAACTACAACTACGGTTACTGTGAACAATATTTCTAGTAAGGGTGATAAGGGAGATAAAACCTCTATATACCCATATTTTCTGTCAAAATTTTCTAAATTATCCACAGTCTTAAGGGTAATTTCGTTTTGCTATCGATACGTGCATAACGCAAAACATAGCCGCAAGGACAGAGAACTTAGAGAAATTGGTCCTCTAAAGCCAACGAACTTGAACAGAACTCTTCATGTTTTGATTAAGATAACTCAATCTATTGATTTTCAAGATGACATCAAAATTCTCAATCTTAAAGGTGATGTGAAACAGAGTTCACTTCGAAAGCTTATGCCTTTTATTGACGATGACGGTCTTATTCGAGTCGGCGGCCGTCGTCAGAATTCAAATTTGCCTTTTAACATCAAACACCCAATTCTATTGTGTAGCACAAATCCTCTATCGAAGCTTATAATTAAAGATTCTCACGAGAGGAATTTACATGGTGGTGTCACTTTGACCATGTCTTATGTAAATAGAAGGTATTCACTCTAAATAATCCATATAAAAAAGCTGCTTTAAGTGTGTAAATTTTTAATTAAAAATACGCAGAATGCATAAATTTGCACACAAAATGCGTAATAAATTAAGTTAAGCATTTTTGCTAGAATTGTACACACAAAATATAGTATTTTGTATGTTGGTAAACATGTTTTAATATTATACGCATTTATTTAAAAAAAATTACACATTTAAAGTAGCAACAAAAAGATGTTTACAGTTTTTAGGCACATTGTGTGTAGTTTGAATTTGTCATAAACTTTTGTTTTCAAATGAAAAATCAAATTTTGTGAAGAAAACAAATTAAGAAGTCTGTATATATTTTTATGAATTTTTGATCTAAGCTGGTATGGTAATTTAAATTTATCTGCAATATTGCCAATGTTTTAAATAATTTTGAATGTTTTATAATTTACGTTAGCAGGCATGAAAGAAAGGTAATAAAGTACCCAGGATAGTCAGGCACAAGAACACCGGGATATTGAATTCCGAACATTTTGTTCAGATGGTGATACTTAAGTTTAAATTTAAGCCATTTACTACTCAGGTATTTTAACGAAATCTAGTGGTGGTTGCAAATAAATACTAAATTGAATATATTTTGTTTTTTAATTTAGTGAATCTCACCCATATTTGCAGATAAGATGTCACTTTACAAAATTGATAGTAGAGCTAATTCTAAACATGCAGTATAACACCCGTATCTACTGCTACCTTACCTGTTTTTTAAATGAGTATAAAATAACTGAATCTTCTGTCGCGTAGTCACTTTATTAGCAGACCACAAAGGAATTAGAAGTTTCCTTCCAGATATCTACAAAACTAATAGGATGCGGTCTAATGGGTTTTCTTTAAAAAAGTCACTAGAATCTGAGGTTTATTTTAAGCGAAAATATCCTTGGAATCTCTTGATTTTTCTATAGAAAAGTCTTCAGATTCTGAGGGCTTTTCTTTATGTAAAGGCCCTTAGAATTCTCTTCTATAGAAAAGTCCTAAGAAAATTAAGTTAATTAAGTTTATTCTACAGAAAAATTGCTTAAAAATTCAAGAATGTTTTTGCAGAGACAAATTCTCAGAATCTGAAAGTGCTTCCGTATAATCTGAAAGTTTTTCTATGAAGCAAGATTTTTACAATCCGACGGGTTATTCGTAGGAAAAGGGCTGTAGAAGTAAAATCTTCACAGAAAATCCTGAGAATCTGAGGTTTTGTTTGGAAAAAATCTAAGACTGAGTGATTTTTCTTAAGAAACTTTGAAAGATTATAAAACATTCCCAAGTAGAAATTGCCGACGTTACAACAAAAATTGTACAGGGAGAGCACTGTTTTTTACGAAATGCCGGTACTACTTAAAACGTGCTTCTGAAAATTAATGAGCTTTTTTTAATTTATTAAAATTAAGAGTTTTACAAATTTTACATATTTTTACATATATTACACAATTATTTATGTAAGCCATTCTTTTCTTGTGAAGTTTCGAAAGAATACATTAAAAATCTGTGATGTATACTAAAAGGACCGTAAAGTACTAGCAAACTCTTAAATTTGTTATTAAATGTACTGGGATAATACCAAAAATATAAAATCCCAAGCCTGCGCCATCATTGGGAAATAACTACGGCCAAGCGTTTATTGGTGTTATCATTTCGACAACATGCCAGTACAGTGAAAGTTGAAAATCCGACGCATTGCCAGTAAATGTACTACCGTCTCCAATACCGGGCCGACATTGTGCCGTTTGTATTTTTCTACTTGGGTTATCTATAAAAAGCGTTTCGAAATTTGAGGACTTTTACAAAAAAAAAAAAAAATCTTGAGAAACTGGTGATTTTTTTGCTTAGAAAAAGCGACCTTTTCTAAGAGAAAAACTTCAATTTCAAGTCATTTTATTAAGAGGATACCTCAGATTCTATATAATATATGTATTTCTATAGAAAAAAACATTGTAATATTTAGATTTTGAGAACTTGCTCCCATAAGAAACTTCTGAAATTCTGAGGATTTTTTCTAAAGAAAAAAAAACTAATAAGATTTAAGAGATTTCTTCAAAAGAAAATCCCTGAAAATTTTTAGAGCTTTTTAGTGTAAAGAACCCTCAGATTCTAAGCGAAAATTTTCTCAGAAATTTCAAAATTTTTATAGGAAAAAGTCCTGTTTTTGTAGAGAAAATTCCTCTGAAAATGAATGGTATTCTTTAAAGAAACAAATCGCAAATTTAATAAAATCTAGGTGTAATTATTATTATTTCTTGTAATTGAGATTTTAGAATGTAATTGTTATAGTTCTTAATAAAAGTATATTGTTAATTGTTCCGATTTTTCGTTAATAAAACATTTATTTTTTGAAAATGCATTTCATTTTATTATATAGAAGAATTTGGTACATTATTTAAAAGAAAACATTTTGTATGTATAAATATGCATTATAAAAGTGTTAATAAACATCTTAAATGTAGGCTTATGCATTAAATATAGTTTTTTTAGGCACATACAAACAAAAGCACAAAAAACGTAAGTTTGAACACACTGTATCTATTAATATTAAACACAATGTGTCTATATTGTTGAAATTTAAATAATGTGTCTATTTTTGCCCAATTTATAGTAGGTATCAAGTTACCTCCCTTTAATAGAGTAGATTTCAACAAAAATTTATTAGAGTGTTGGATAATATCCGGAAATCAATTAGCTAAAAATATTATTGGCAGCTGCATGCGCTGTTTTACTTATTCTGCTAAGGCTGCATCGCAGATAATGGATAACTTGCCTTCTGTACGTTTAAACGTAACCAGACCATTCAAGCATAGTGGCATCGATTATGCTGGACCAATTTTAGTGAAAAATTCTACTTTAAGATCCGCTGTCATGTCGAAAGGTTATATTTGTATATTCGTATGCATGGTTACGAAGGCTATACATTTAGAGGCAGTTTCCGATTTAACGACAAACGCATTTTTGGCTGCTTTTCGCCGTTTTATATCTCGTAGGGGTGCCCGTACAGATATTTACTCCGATTGTGGAACAAATTTCGTAGGGGCGTCAAAAGAACTTCAGGTTCTGCTTAACAGGAATACGAAATCGCTTCCTGAAGATCTGCTTCAATCTTTAACGTCTATTGGCACTGAGTGGCATTTTATACCTCCTGGCTCCCCAAGGAGTAAAATCGGTGAAATACCACCTAAAACGCATTATGCATGATAGAACTCTGAGTTTTGAAGAATTATCAACGTTATTATGTCAAATAGAAGGCTGCCTTAACTCTCGACCTCTTTGCCCGCTATCTTCGGACCCATCGGATTTGGACGCGCTGACTCCAGCACATTTCCTAATAGGAGAACCAACGAATTGTTTGCAAGAAGAAAACTTGCTAGATTTCAATATTAACCATTTGAATCGATGGAAATCAATCGAAAAACTTAAACAGCATTTTTGGAGGAGATGGTATTTGGAATACCTAAACCGATTACAAGCACGTCCAAAATGGCTTAAATCGACTACTGATGCTAAAGTTGGAGATTTGGTCCTTATCGCAGATGATAGATGTGGTCCTGCGCAATGGAATTTAGGTCGAATTCAAGAGGTACACCCTGGCCTTGATGGTCGGGTGCGGGTAGTATCCATATTAACCAAAAATAAAACTATTAAAAGACCTATTTCTAAAATTTGTTTTTTACCGCATGAAATTTCTACACCGCAATATAACTTAACAACGAAGGAAAGGATGGAGCCTGATCCGGTCGCTGTGAGTCGGAGCATAGCGAAGTCCTGTGACTGAATCAAACTACTCCCAACTATAGGCCGTCCTTCCCCGCATTTCAACGATATTACAGAACTGTTGTTCTTCAGGGGGAGCACATGTTGCAGAAAGGATAAATTTCTTCAACCATTTGTCTGCTATTTATTCATCAAAAATGTTAAATTATCTAACAGTTAAACTCTGTTTTTTTTCTGATATTAATACAGATTTTGTTGTAACTTTAACAATGATTTAATGATTAATAATGTTAGTATTTAGTAATATTACGATAATGATCATTTAGTAGTTATTAATTTGTATTTGATAATATTTTCATTATTATTATAATAAGTATATATCTGTATTAATAATCATTTATGGATGCCCACCTTTTTTATTGATACCATCGTAGGGTTAATTTATTTGCTTATTCAAAATACTCTTATACACATTTCTTATTGTTTTATTAGCTTGCTACTTGCACTAGTAAAGTGTTGGTAGCAACCTAATGATACATTAGTAATATGATGAGAATAACTGTTTCAGTTATTCTCATTATAAGAAGAAAACTAGTTTTATGTTATTCAATGTATTTCTAGGTAATTTATAGAATTATTAAAATTATTCTGCCCTTTTCATTTTGGACACTCAGCCTAAGAAGACATAGTTGGTAAAATAAATAAATAAAATAAAGAGTTGTACAACCCTTAAACACATCGTGTGTTTTATTAGTTCAAATTAATTAAATTGTCTGAGTTTAAATGAAAGTTTTAATATAAAATACTTAAAAATATACTGTCTAAACGGAAATACGTAAACAAAGTGTTTATAAATTATAACTTAAATGTACAAATATATATGTTAAATGTACGTAAACAAATTGTTGATATGGACCCACAAATTGTATCTCAACTGATACTGGAACTATTGTACCATTACCATACATCAATATATATTGAATGATATACATATATTACAATATATGACACTGTATTATAAATATTGTTAATGAAGTAACATATCTGATAATATTTTTTATAGCGCCATACAGTTTTACATTATTCAAATTAAACCATATATGGAATTGTACTCAAAATGTTGATGTGGTACCAAATTTGACCATATATTGTTTAAATTGTGCCATATATGACAATATATTGTTTAAATGATACCATATATGTCTATATATTAATATTGTTTAAATGACACCATATATCAATATATATGGGACTATATATGGTAGCATATATTATCATATCTGCATCTGTATTAAAAATGTCGTTCATCCGGTACCATATATGAGCATATATTGTTGAAATGGCACCTTATATGACAATATATGGTTTAAATGGCACCATATATGGTAATATATTGCTTAAATAACACCATATATAAATATCAATGGCACTATATATGGTAGCATATATTACCATATGTGGAACTGTATTAAAAATATTGTTCATGAGGTACCATATATGGGCATATATTGTTGAAATTGCACCACATATGATAATATATGGTTTAAATGGTACCATATATGATAATATATGGTTTGAATGGCACCATATATGATAATATATGGTTTGAATGGCACCATATATGATAATATATAGCTTAAATGACACCATATATAAATATATATCGCACTATATATAGTACCATATATTATCATATCTGGAACTGAATTAAAGATTTGGTTTATGAGCTCCAATTATGACCATATATTGTTTAAGTGGCACCATATATGATAATATCTAGTTTAACTGTCACCATATATAATTATATATTGTTTAAATGATACCATATATAATTATATATTCCCGAGTAAAAAAAATTGATCTCGCGCAATATCTAATTATATCCAATTTGATATTGTTTAAGATCTGCTGTAATATCTAGCTGATCCAATTAGATCTCAAAATTGGGTGTATCCAATCATATCGTATTAGATCCCATTGTATATATGGGGATAAACTAAGATCAAGTTATATCTCAAAATTGGGAGGTCCAGTGATATCTTTGGGGATAAACATAGATCTATTTTGATCCGAAAATTGGCGGATCCAGGTAGATATTTACGGATATTTTTAGATCTAATTTGATCCGAAAAATGGCGGATCCAATTAGATCCAGGTATATATTTGGGGATAAACTTAGATCTAATTTGATCTCAATTTTGGCAGATCAAATTAGATCCGGCAATATATTTGTGGATAAACGTATATCTAATTTTATCCGAAAAAGTGGCAGATCGAATTAGATCTAGCTATATATTTGGGGATAAACTTAGATCTAATTTGCTCCGAAAAATGGCACATCGAATTAGATCCAGCAATATATTTGTGGATAAACTTAGATATAAATTGATCTGAAAAATGGCAGATCAAATTAGATCCAGCTATATATTTGTGGATTAACTTAGATCTAATTTGATCCGAAAAATGGCACATCGAATTAGATTCAGCAATATATTTGTGGATAAACTTGGATATAAATTGAATAGAAAATTGACAGATCAAATTAGATCCAGCAATATATTTTGGGATTTAGTAAGACCTAATTTGATCCAAAAAATGGCAGATCGAATTAGATCCAGCTATATATTTGTGGATAAACTTAGATCTAATTTGATCCGAAAAATGGCACATCGAATTAGATCCAGCAATATATTTAGGGATAAACTTGGATGTAAATTTATCCGAAAAATGCCAGATCGAATTAGATCCAGCAATATATATGTGGATAAACTTAGATCTAAATTTATCCGAAAAATTCCTAATCGAATTAAATCCAGCAATATATATGGGGATAAACTTGGATCTAAATTTAACCGAAAAATGGCAGATCAAATTAGATCCAGCAATATATTTGGGGATAAACTTGGATCTAAATTTATCAGAAAAATGGCAGATCGAATTAGATCCAGCAATTTATTTCGGTATTAAAATGGCAGATCGAATTAGAAACAGCAATATATTTGGTGATTGACATCTAAAAGTATCCATAAAAATGACAGATAAAATTAGATGCCGCATTATATTTCGGTACTACGTAAGATCTACATTTATTTGGGATTAAATAAGATCCCAGACATATATTGCCAACTGTTCAAAAAATAATAGACTATCAGAGCACTGATTGTATAAAAATTACAATATTTTGTTAAAATAAGGTTTAAACTCAGAAGGGCTCGAGTTCAATATGCATTTCTTTTACAAAATGAATTTCTTTTTATAAAATTAAAATTTTTTTTTCTATAAATTTTTTTATAGAATTATATATTTATTTATTTATTTATTAAATTGAAATCTTTGAATAAAATAATTTTATTTACATCTTTTTGACGCTCTACACCATTTTCAATTGTATTAATTGTTTTAAAATTTATCAATTGTATTTCAGAAATAATCAATTGAATTTCAGTTTTATCAATTGTGTTTCAGAACTCATCAATTATTTTTCACATTTATGAATTGTATTTCAGAACTAATCAATTGAAGTTCAGTTTTATCAATTGTGTTTCAGAAATTATTAATTGTATTTCCAAAATTCACAACTGTATTTCAGAAATTATCAAACTGTATTTCAGAAATTATCAATCGTATTTCCGAAATTATGAAATGTATTTGAGAAATTTTTCTCTATTAGCTATGAAATTCTGAAATAGATTTCATTATTTCTGGACACAACTAAATAAATAAATAATTAAATGTGCGTAATATTGTAGTTTCTGAAGTGCAAATAATATTTTGTGATATACAATTAAAATTTTCAAAAATACATTTAATAATTTCTGGAATACCTTTTTTGGATGCTTACAAGTTAGCTCGAAATGCTTTTATCATTCATTTAATTTGTAGCTATCACACATCTATAACAAGTCTCGTTAGATTAGAGTGTAGAGGTCTTGGCTGACAATCTGGTGGACTGGGTTAAATTTCATGTTTTTAAAAGCAAATATTAAAAAAAGTTTTCTCAATTTTTTGAAAAATGTTTTTTGAAATCTATTTTTTTGCCAAGATAGTTAATGCAACGTTCTGCCAACGCATAACCGACCATCGCCAACGGTTTGCCAGCATTGTGCCGAATTATATTTTTCTGTCTGGGATGTTAAACTTAAACCTATTGTATATTAACATTAATTAACACTATATTTTTAGGAAATACATTTTTATTTTATTATAAGTTAACATTAAATTAAATTTTAGATAATGGCACCAATTTGTAGTTGTAATTATTATATATTAAATCGTATATTCATAAACATTCTATACAGTTAGACGAGGTTTATGGAACTATTTAACTTTATAAAGTGTTTATAAATTATAACTTAAATGTACATATATATGTTAAATGTACGTGAACAAATTGTTGATATGGACCCACAAATTGTATCTCAACTGATATTGGAATTATTGTACCATTACCATACATCAATATATATTAAATGATAAATATTGTTAATGAAGTAAAATATCTGATAATATTTTTTATAGCGCCATACATAGTTTTACATTATTCAAATTAAACCATATATGGAATTGTATTCAAAATGTTGATGTGGTAACAAATTTGACCATATATTGTTTAAATTGTGCCATATATGACAATATATTGTTTAAATGATACCATATATGTCTATATATTAATATTGTTTAAATGACACCATATATCAATATATATGGGACTATATATATTAAAAATGTCGTTCATCAGGTACCATATATGAGCATATATTGTTGAAATGGCACCATATATGACAATATATGGTTTAAATGGCACCATATATGGTAATATATTGCTTAAATAACACCATATATAAATATATATGGCACTATATATGGTAGCATATATTATCATATGTGGAACTGTATTAAAAGTATTGTTCATGAGGTACCATATATGGGCATATATTGTTGAAATTGCACCATATATGATAATATATGGTTTAAATGGTACCATATATGATAATATATGGTTTGAATGGCACCATATATGATAATATATGGTTTGAATGGCACCATATATGATAATATATAGCTTAAATAACACCATATATAAATATATATCGCACTATATATAGTACCATATATTATCATATCTGGAACTGAATTAAAGATTTGGTTTATGAGGTACGATATATGACCATATATTGTTTAAATGGCACCATATATGATAATATCTAGTTTAACTGTCACCATATATAATTATATATTGTTTAAATGATACCATATATAATTATATATTGCTAAAATGCCACCATATATATTAAGATATAGTTCTATATATAACTATATATGCAATAAGATCAACCATGTCATGTAATATATAATTATATATGCCATATCTAATATTATGAAGGCCAATATCTAATTAGATGGAATTATATATGGCATAATATAAGGAAAAATTTTGTGAAAAAACGTCATATATAATTATATATGGATATACATAACGACATGTATAATTATATATTGTAATATATGCCATATATGATTATATATAATTTTTTTTACTCGGGTTGCTAAAATGCCACCATATATATTAAGATATAGTTCTATATATAACTACATATGCAATAAGATCAACTATGTTATGTAATATATAATTATATATGCCATATCTAATATTATGAAGGCCGATATCTAATTAGATGAAATTATATATGGCATAATATAAGGAAAATTTTTCGGAAAAAACCTTATATATAATTATATATGGATATACATAACCACATGTCTAATTATATATTGTAATATATGCCACATATGATTATATATAATTTTTTTTACTCGGGTAAAGAAAAAATAATAAATAAAAAAAATGATAATTCGTATTTTGTGTAGGGAACGACTCCTTTGCAGGACATTTTATGAAAATTGATCTCTGTGAAGTATTTGTCAGGAGAGTATCCTGATGAAGAAAAATAGCAGTTTTTGAAAAAAGTACTTATCATGTTAATTCATAATAAGGAAATTGGCCTCGAACTGAATTAATAAATTTCTAATTAATCAATTAAAAAGGTCGAAAAACAATTTTTATTTTTAAATAAAAATTAAAAACCAACATTGATTATTTTGTCAAAAATTGTTTTTACTAAATTTTAGCAAATTCCAAATATTTTTGAACATGTGTGTGTCATATTGAAGGTTTTGATAAAATAAAATAATATTGCACCATAAAAAAACTTGTAAAAATTGAGCAATAATACTGCTCGTCTGTGGCGCCCTTAAAATTGATAATGAATGAGAAAAAGGATATATGGGAGATAGTCATATCCTTCCACCGAATGAAACAAAATTTGCCACAGAGATAAAAAGTATAATTTTATAAACTATTGCAAGTTTCTAGTGCATTCTGATCTTAAATCTGGCCAAAATATAGTTTTTGAGAAAAAGGATATATGGGAGGATTCATGTCCTTACACCGAATTAAACAAAATTTGCCAAAGAGCTAAGAAATATTATTTTAGTAACTATTTTAAGTTTTTGGTGCATTCTAATCATAACTTTAGCTTAAGACAGACACAAGATAAATAAATATGTAACTAAAAAAAAAAAATTTTTTTTTGAAATTGGAAACAGACATAATTCTTTTTTAAATTTCTGTTGGATTTACAGAAAATCTGCTGAAGAAAGACAAAACCCATTGGAAAGAGGTAATAGACATGTAAACATTTGTTAGTGGCTTAAATAACTCACTAAAATTTACTTTTCATTTAGTTTCATGACCAACATTTGCGATATCTTTCGAGGATTAATTCACCACAATACTATTTTGTTTGCAAAATTAATGTAAAATAAAGTAATAATGTTCTTAAAGGATTAAGACTTCAATAATGACCTTCAATCAGCAACAATATTGTCCCAGTTATCTGTGATTTCAAGAATCATATACTTATTTAAGACGAATATCGAACTTAAGGAATCATTGTCGTTAAGAAGATGCCTTATGTAGAAGCATTTGTGCAAAATTTAGATATGAGGAAAAGCCAAAAGAACAAAAATTACGAATTGATGTCCTTTTCGTAATCTTTTCCCTTCTGAGTCTGGGGTGTAACAGTTTTTAAATGGGAACGGTTGTTTCCGATTATATATATGCTGAAAACGAAACAGATTTTCCATTACGTTTCTCTGAAGTTTGATCGCATATTTAACAACTTGTGTTCGGAGAAAAACATCCTTTTTTAATTCTTATTTAATTTAGTTGAAATCGTTAAATTCTCTTCATATTTTGTTGGTCTATTGCTTGATTTGTACAAACTTTTAACAAAAAAAACACTATTAAAAACTACACTCAACCAAAAAAGTCTGTAATGGCTACTGAAAATTTTGCTGTTATTACGGGAAATGTAACTGTTTTGAGGCCAGCGGTATTTTTTGCTAATTTTAGCAACACATGTCTGCTGATCTGTAGTACAATAAAATTAGTAGAAAAAATTAGTAGCCGCTATTAAATTTTAGTAAAATTTATGTAAAATGCAATTCAAAATCGAGTTTCTAAAATCAGTTAAAAAACTTACTAAATATCATAATTTTAGTACAATGAAATTGTATAAATAATTAGTTGCAGCTACTAAATTTCAGTAAATTTCTGTAAACTATAATTTAAAATCAATCTGCTGAAATTAGCAAAAAATTGTACTAAAAAATAAAAAAACTGTAAAATCTAAAAAAAAAAAAATTTTTTCTTTGGATTGTAACAAGCGTATATTTACTTCATCGTACTTGAAATTTGGAGTCAAAATTGCAAACGGTTCTCCAGTTATTGCCGTTTTATGCATTGGAGATGCAATAAAATTTTCTGGGTGTTATTTCTAAACTAAGAATATATCAATAGTAACAAATATAAACTAAACAAGAATTGTAAAAAATCTAAAAAAAAAAATATTTTTAAATTATTATATTTTTCTGCTAAATATAGCAATCGGTTTTGAAAAATTAGTAAAATGTTTTTCTGAAATCAGCAGCGAAAATTAGAAAAAAAATCCGTAATTTGTAATAAGAGAATAGCAAAAATGATTACTAAAAATAAAAATTGTACTAAAAATCAGTATAAAAATAGTATAGTGCGATTGAAAACTGTTTACAAATTTTATTACAAACTTTTTTATCTGAGTGTAGTAATTATTATGCAAAATTTTATTGGAATTAAAAGAAATGTCAAGAAATTTCAAGTAAATTTAGCGACATTAGATTGCAAATATTAGGTTACCTGAGTAGATCTTGGAATTTTGTTTCTGATTGTATCTTTTATGTCTAGAATTTGGCCCCATTTTCTGGATACAATTGTAATTGTTTTATTTATTTATTTATTGCCTTTTCTATGCAACAAGATTATATCTTATTATAAAAGCCCTATGCTCCTTGCAGGAGTAAAAGGAACAAATATATATATAAAAGCATAGAAATATAATTTTTAGATTTACATTGTTATAAATTAATACATTATTTATTTGTATACATTTATAATCATTAACAAGATTTAAAATAGAATTTAGAATTGTTTGTATCTGGTTATAATTATAATTAAATTTCATCTTAGATCAAATTATAGGTATAATTTAGATCTGATTATAAGTAGATCTGGCAGAAACTGATCTACTGAGATCTGGTCAGATCTGTTCTTTTTTACTCGGGACCATATTAAAATTTTTACCCGGGATGGCATATTTCTATCTCAAAAGAAAAAGAGGGCGTCAATATGGGCGTCGTCAATAAAATGTGACCTCGCCCGTGGTATGAAATCCGTTGAAAAATAAAAATTTGTATAGCGATCACACATTTTGTATGGGAAAACACACCATCACAAAAGTGTGCGTATAACGCATACGCGTAGACTTTTTTCGACGTTTTTTTAAACCATCAGTGAAAATAGACGTTTCCAACGCATGTATTGGTTTGTAAATCAGCTGATAAGATAAATTATTGATATATAAGATAAATTACAAAATTGGGACTTAAGCTAGGGATTAACTGTAAAGCACATACATGTCTACTACGGTTTTGAGGATTTTGATATGAAAAAATAAGAAATTGGCATTTGTAAGGAACAAACTCCATTTTGAAGTAAGCGTACAGAATAGTTCTAGCATTTTCTCCAAAATTCCTCAATAAAATTTAAAACGCTTTGAATAAAAGTAGGTTTAACCAACCTCCGTAAGGAATATCTTTTGGGACAAGCAAAGACTCGTATCGAAGTCCTCATAAATGAAAGAATGTTAACATTTCTTATTTTTAGGATCTTATTTTGCAATAACCACACTTAAATTAGGAGATTTTTGACTGTCTTTGTAACTTTTATCATGATCTTGAGCTTTAGGAATATATTAGACTGGGTCGTGAAATTGGGAATTCTCATGCGATGGAAAGCGTTGACATGCCAATTTAAGATTTGTTTTTGATTTATATCATAAGAAAATTAATTCTCTTTTGCCAATTGTAAAGAATATGTTTCGTTTCCTTAGCTACAGAAATTTTTGGATTTAGTCAAAATTTGTATTAAAACTGCACTAAAAGTAAATGTTTAACGGAAAAAATCGTTGTTTTTGGACAAATATTGCAACATTTATACAATATCCTGGTCACAACCACCCTAGATATTTAATAGGAAGCATAATTTATTAATATAATACACAATTTTAATCCTAAAAATAGTTTAAATATTCTTTTAAAGGGAATCAGACAGTTTTTATTATTTAATAGCCTTATAAAAAAATAAAGTCAATTTCATTTACACACCCATGTAAAAGAGATTAGATCTGATCAGATCTGTTTAGATCTAAACAGATATGATTGAATATTTTTAGATCTGGTGCCAGATATGATCGTATATGGTCAGATATGGCATACGTGGTACACTTTATGGTCAAATCTCATCAGATCTGGTGCCAGATATGTTTATATCTAAAGTGATCTGGAAAACTGGATGATTTTCATGATCAGATGTGAGCAGACCTAGCCAGATTTGGTACCAGACCTGGCATCAGATCTTATCCATTTGAGCTGGCCCGAAAATAGAAATGTACAAACAAATTTTGTTTGAAGAATAACTCGTTAAGAAGATCATTTTATAGCTATAAGTTCTTTAATTTTACTTTAAAGTCAAAATCAAATTGGACGTGATTATATATGGTTCGTCAGATCTGCCTAGATTTGATCAGATCTAACTAGATGTAATTAGATCTCAAATTTGTCCCCAATTTTGAGATCTAATTATATCTGGTACAATCAGATCTACTCAGATATGGTCAGATTTGATCTTTTTTAGACGAGCATTTTTGTAAATTTTAAATCCTCTTAAATACATAAGAGAAAACTATTTAAAAATTAAATATGTATGTCGTTTTTTATTATTTAAACAACGTGCGTGCGAATTAATGTCCCACCCAATTTCAATATTTGTCCATATAAATAACGAAAAAAATTAATTTTAATAAAATTGCTATTTTACAAGTTCACTATGAAGTAAAAAAATAATTGTACAAAAATAAAATTAATTTCTAACTTTGTGTTTTTTAAGAAACTAGAAAAACTTAATGCGTGCAAATTAATGTCTCAGACTGTATAATTTTTTAAAATACCATGTAGTATGTACATTAGAGTGGGCCGAACTTTGCCGAATTGCGAATTTCAAAAACGGGGGGTGCGGAAAAGTTGCGTATGCGTCCAGTAAACAGTAAAAAATAAAAATTTTGAAAATCGGTTCACGTTCAAGGTCCCCGCAAGGCGGTTGAAATTTCGAAATGTTTAAAAACAATCCTTAAATTTTGTTAAGAAATATTTGTTGTTGTGATATATTATTCTAATAAATTATAGTTCACTGAATCCAAAAAAAAATAAAATTTTTTTAATCGGCCGAAGGGGTTCTGAAATATTGCTACTTGAATTTTGCTGAAAAACACGTTTTTTCATTTTTCAGTCGAGTCTAAGTTAGTCTAAAAATGTTTTTAATTTTTTTCATTTTCAAACCTACTATCTATATAAAATTATCTTTCATTTGAGTGTAAAAAAGTTTAAAAATGTTGAAGCGTATTCCAAGGACGCTGCGACAAAAGTTGTGAAAATTTTCAGAGTCAAAAGTGATTGTTTTTTTGTGATCACTGTTTTTTTAATTAAGTGATCAGAGATTTTACCCATTTATGGTTTTGGATTAACATAAAATAACATTTTTGTCCTTTATTTAACCTTCTTTTTCAATTTTTAACTTCACAATTTTCTTGAGCGTAAGGTTTATGACTGGTCTATCTTTTTTAATAATTTTGGGTTTTTTTGATAATAAATATAAAATAGCGTGATCGGATCTCGAGATTTGGGACACAATGCTCGAAAAGTATACTCTTTTTTGTCCACACAATGTAAAAGTTTTGAAAAATATTTTATACACTGTACAACAAAAGTACATAAAAAATGTAATTAAATATAACACAGCTCTACAAAATATTACAATATTTATAAGTTGCACAACTTTGCAGTGGTTTTAGGATAATTAGGGGGTGCTGATTTCGAATCTGCAACCAGTTTGTTTAAATTGGCTCTAGGTTTCGCGTAATTCGCGATTTAAATTTATTCAATTTTTCAGCCGATTTTTTCAATAAAAAATTTATAATTTAGTAACTATAGCTTCGAAAAGAAAACGCTTTACACAGTTTAAGCTTAATTCCGTGCCCTATTTTTCAAACTTAAGTGTGTATCAATATCTCAATAACTTTTCTAAATATAGTCGCTGAAAGTCAAAATTTTTTAAGGTTTTCTTAAAAAAAATTTTTTAAATATAACACGAAGTCCGATTTTAAATATCAAAGCCAATTTGGAAAGAAAAAGGTCCAAAATTTATATATATGTCATATTGCATTAACAAATTATGTGCAGTTTTAGAGTTAGAGCCTTTTGTATTTAAATTTAGACTTCAAATGAACAAAAAAATTTTTTACTGTACTAAAAATCTACTGTACTATTACATAATTTTTTTTCCCAAAATTATCAGATTTCATTCCCTATTGGTTTTTCTGCGAAATTATTGAAATTTTCAAAGTTTATATTTAAATAATGCCTTCGCACTCTTTTTACAATTATTTCTCGACGAACATATTTTGAACGTGTACGAAAATATTGTGATTTAAATATAAACTTTGCAAATCGCAATACAGAAGCCGCTCGCAAATTAGAGCTTTCAGTAATTCGAACGTCCAGAAATTAGAATCAATGTTTGCAATACATTAAACGCTCTGAAATTCGAATTTAAAATTCTAATTTCTGAGCGTTTTTTTTTTGGTTATTTGAATACACAGGAAATCCCCAATTTATTTTTATTCTGTTTGAATAAAGTAAAACTAAAAAGGGGAATCACCAAATTATATGTTTTTCCCTATTTGTTTTTTTTTGTCGAATTTTTGGCTAGTTTATTTGTGAAATTTGATACGCGTGTACATATTATTTGGCAGTCTCTATTAAATAGTGAAAAAAACACTTTATCATTGGAAACGAAACGAAAAAAAACGTCCAGAAATTAGAATAATTCAGAAATTAGAATTGCCTCAAAAACAAAGCGGTTCTAATTTGCGAGCGTCTACTGTACTGTGAAAAATATTTTATATACTGTGCAAAAAGTTGTTATATTTTGACTACAACGAAGACCAATGTTCCATTGCAATCGAAATTGTTAACACCTACAAATACCTTGGCGTGTATGTAGATCATAATTTTAAATGGATGATACATATAGAGGAAGTTCGGAAAAAATTAAGGAAAGCTGCGTATATGTTGCGACTCAAGGATATTGAAGCTGTCATTTATTGGAAAAGATTTGCCAAGCATATGTACAACCAAAATACCATTTGCTGGGAGATTCTGCATACCCATTAAGGGAATATCTCTTTTACCCATTAAGGGAATATCTTTTAAATTTTGCAGGACCCGTGTTAAGATAGAGAACGCGTTTGGTGCTCTGAAAGGTCGTTTTCGACAATTATTGCGTCTAGATTTCCATAATGTGGAAATTATGGCGCAATTCATTGTTGCAGCTTGTGTTCTTCATAACATTTGTATTGACAGGGAATATTTTTGCGTTGAAGAAATAAGCAGCAGCGAATCCCACATTAATTCCGACCCTTTTGATGAAGATAGCCGTGACAATTTGTTAACACAATTAGGACAAATAAAAAGAAATGAAATAAAAACTCTTATGTAATTCAACAACTTAAAAATTAATGTTTTATTACTTTTGTACTTCATTCAAAAAAAAATAAAAATTAATTTTAAATATGTTTATACATATATACAAAAAAATATTTTACAAGTTATCACTTTATTTATCTTTCTCTTCCAGTATTTTTTGAAGAATAGACTGCATTTTAGCCGCCCCATCTGACCATACTGTAACAAAAGTGGTTTTATGTATTAATTTTAATGAAGACTCGACTGAAAAATGAAAAAAAACGTGTTTTTCAGCAAAATTCAAGTAGCAATATTGCAGAACCCCTTCGGCCGATTAAAAAAATTTAATTTTTTTTGGATTCAGCGAACTATAATTTATTAGAAATAATATATCACAACAACAAATATTTCTTAACAAACTTTAAGGATTTTTTTAAAAACATTCCGAAATTTCAACCGCTTTGCGGGGACCTTGAACGTGAACCGATTTTCAAAATTTTTTATTGTTTACTGGACGCATACGCAACTTTTCCGCACCCCCCCCCCCCCCCGCCCCCCCTTTTTGAAATTCGCAATTCGGCAAAGTTCGGCCCACTCTAATGTATGTAAATATGTATCATTTTATCAAAACACTTATTTAAAATTAAATTAAATATCTCTTACACACTTTGTTACTTCTTTCCATAAATAATACGTTTATTAAATTTTAAAATTTGACAACTTTTTGAAAAAGTTAATAAAAAACGAAAAGTTTATATGGTGGTTAAAAAATAACTTTTCTTTTACAACTAAAAAATTCTTGAATTACAAATGTTAACAGCAGAAGTTACGCATATAAAAACGAGTAAAAAAGTTAAAGTCGGGCATGCCGCCTATACAATACCCTACACCAGTCTCGTTAAGAGCCAACTAATGTTTGGATCCGAAATTCGAATGGGTTAAAATGGGGCTTGTGTCAAAATTTTCTATAAAATTACAAAAGAAGAGAAAATCGTAAATATAGCCCATATGGGCGATAGGTCCACATATGGACCGATTCTATCTAGAATCTATCGGCTTTTTTCTCTGGACCATGTGAGTCAGCAAACCAAATTTCGTTAAAATATCTTAATATTTGCGACCTGCAGCGTGTAACCAAGCCAATTTTGGGGGGACCTTTATATGGGCACAAGGTCTAATCATGGACCGGTATTAACTAAAATCAATAGGCTTCGTGCTTGGGCCGACATAGGTCGGTGTTCCAAATTTCATCAAAATATGTTAATATTTGCGACCTGTAGAGTGCGCACAAAAATGCATGGACGGACGGACAGACGAAAATCGTTAAATAGAAATAAAAAAAAAATTCTGAGCCCATCGGTGTACTATAAGGGCGGTCTACGACCATTATTTTTTGGTGTTACAAACATTAGCACAAACTTATAATACCCTCTCCACGTAGTGGTGTAGGGTATAATAAACACTGTGTTCAAAATGTGTAGAACATACATAAATATACTATGCACAGAATGGGATTCAACAAAAAGAATTAGAAATAATTCGGCCAGTTTTTCTGGCTTACTGTAAAATTCAATATTGTGCTAGACGTAGGGTTGGTGATTTTAATGGGGTCATTTTGTAACACGAAACGTAGCATTCGTTTAAGCGGTTTTTCAGTTTTTTAAAATTTTTTTAAAAAGTAGACAAACGAATTTGTCGTTATTAGCTGTGTTTTCGACTTAACTATATCCGTTAACTAATAAAAAAACTGAAAGTGCATAAAAACGCGTTTAAGACGAAACTAACATATTACTTTTCGTACGCACGTTAACTTTCAACACGGATAATTATTATCAACGTTGAAAACTTAACATTAACTTAACTTACATTTTCACATCTAACGTAACTTATTCGCGTTACTTCCTAAAAACTTTTGCTGACGTGGGTTGGATTACAACGGAATAATTATAAACATAAACTGTTTAAAATTTTTTTATACTACAACCCGTTTAACATATATGTTAAACGAAATATAAATATTAAAGCAAATATATTGTTACGAAAATGGCTTGGCCTAGTATAGAAAGTTCTGGACTTTTCTAGAAGAAAATAGCCCAAGAGACGGGATGAACAATATACGTCAATCTGGCAACATAGTACTATATTTAATTATACACCTAAGTATATGCTATGATTAATTACGTATTAGAATTGTATAGTTGTCCTACCGGCAACTCAGCTAACTTTTAATGCATTTAAATCTAACTATTTCGCAACTAGTGGTGGTTGATACTTGGATTATTTTTAATTGAGCGAACAGACTATTTTAACATTGCGATGTCCTAGGCGGTAGTCAATTGTCCGACTCTGTATAACTTTTCAACTAACTTAAACTTAGTTGAATAGAAGTTGGCTATAAATTGACTTTATAAAAATCAACTAATAGTTAGCTTACTAGTAGTTAACTTATAATTCTCTTTACTTTAGTCACAACTAAAAAACCCAAGAGGAGGATAAATGCGAAAATACAACAAAATTATAAACAAAATATTTGCTTTTTGATAAAGCTTTTTATTCCTTCTTCTTCTTGGAATTATTAAATTATTAATATTAAATTATTAAATTTTTCACCTTTCCTATTTATTTTCACACTAACTACAGAACCCTGATTTTGACAATAAACAAAAGAATATTAAAAATATGTAAAACAAATCTAAAAGAAAGAGATAAGAGATTGTCAAAAACAAGTGCAAATGCCAACAAATGTCACTGCACACAATATCCAAGCTTCGATTTTGGGGAAGTTCTGCATTACATTGTAGTTAGCTTATAGTTAGGTCATAAAATCGAAGCTTGGATATTATGTGCAGTGACATTTTTTGGCATTTGCACTTGTTTTTGACATTCTCTTATCTCTTTCTTTTAGAGTTGATCCCGGGATCCCGGGAATTCAATATAAATTTCCCGCTTTCCCGGGAATTCAAAAAGTGCGGGATTTTGCATTCCCTAGTTCTTATAAAAAATTACCGAATAAGCTTTACTTTAACTCAACCGACAGTTGTCTTAAGTTAGAAGCTATATTGATAAAATCGTTAACGAATATAGAGGACCACACCAATGAAACAGATTTTCACTGACAAAAAACTAACTGAATCTTAAAAAAATGTCGAAATGGGGTTAAACAGATTTTTCCGAACCCTTGTTTGGTGCTCTTTGTAACAACTTGGCAAACCTATGCTAAAACACGTATTAAAACCTCTACTTCTAGTTCATAAAATATCTATAGATATGACTACCATATAAGATATAAAAAATGTTTAGCCCCCCCCCCCCCCCCCACTTGAGCGAATCCTGGATCCGCGCCTGCCCCTGGGCAATAGGAGCGTTAATTATGTTGCACCGAAAATTATCATAATAAGAAAAATGAACATAAAAGAACTCAATTACAAATTTTCATTAAATTATTCGGGCAAATATGACTTTTAGAATTAATTTTTTGTAAAAATGGTAAAATTTCCCGAAATTTGACCTTTGTGTGCCGCGGTTTAAAATTGTCCAATTTGGCTCAAATTTTCACCATATGCTTTTTAAGTCAACTGTAAAAAAATAGGTGGGTGCACATCTCGAAATTCAACATTTTGTAAAATACTTGCCACCCTAATGTAAACATAGTGTGCAATAAATATTTAAGTGTGTTGTAGGTCATTCTGAATGTATTGTATGTAGGGTTTGGGATTTCCCGGACTTTTTTATTTCCCGGGAAACGGAAATGAAAAAATTTGATTCCCGGGAATCCCGGGAAATATTTTTGAACAAAATTGTTAATGAAAACCACCTATATAAGTAATTTTTGTTAAAAAAAAACACTATTTTAGTACAAATTCAGTCTGTGTAGTGAGAATTCAAAGTAAAAATATCAGAATGTTGAACATTTGATTTCACATAAATTACTCTAAGCACTGCCAAATGAATTGCATGATTCCAGCAGAAAGCAGCCACTACTGGACTATCGGAAACAAACCGTTTCATCACACTTGGCTCATTAGATATGGTGCACTCTAAAAAATGCATGTAAAATTACTACATTAACTGCTTGAAATTTAAGGTAAAATAGCACACAATGCTCATATTTACGCACAAAATGATTTTAAAACTTTTTTACGCACTTATGATAGCAAAGCTACTAACAAAATATAGTAACAAGAATGTTTATAAACATGTTTCAAAGTTTTAAACGTTTGTTTTTTAGTTATAGGCATTTTGTGTGTAAATATTAAAATTTATAAACATAATTTGTATCATGTGTCAAATCAACGTTTCAAAAAAACGAAAAACAATAAATTGAAAACTGAAAATCAATAAATCGAAAATTGTTTAATAATTGGCAAAATTAAATGATTTGGCAATTTGTATTCACCAGAAAATCCAGCTACTATTTAAAAAAGATAAGTTGAAAATCTTGAAAATTTAAATTTTTTTTAAATAAAGCTAATTTGCAATGCATTTACTATTTTTCAGTCTTAAATATCGAAGCATGAAAAGGAACTTTTAACTGAAAATATACAAACAAAATCTCGTTTTTTATTGTAATGGTATCAAATTCGTGTAGTATACTAGAAAATGATCCCGCGAATCCACGTAATATTAATATACTCCCGGTCAATCAATTTTAGATAAGAATCTGCACTATGCCCTTACGGAAGCAAACTATTTTTGATTTAATTATATCTTTTTGTACAGGGTCTGTTCCGAAATGCACCAATTTTTTGCATAATATGCGCAGACGTTCGTAAAAGCATCAGCTGGCAACACTGCATTGTCAGATGTTCGAAAATGCACCAACCCAACAAATGATGCGCAATCTAATGTCAAAAATGCATCATAAAAATATCTGATGCAAAAGCATCGCAAACTTATCCCATACACTATCAGATGCAGAGCAGTGGTGCATTTCTGAACAGGCCCATAATTGACTTCCGTCACTTACTAAATGAATATATGTATGTAGTTGTTTGTAAATAAAACCATTATTAAGTAAATAAAAAAATGGCGATTCAAGCGTTTTTCTTTTAGATGGTTTATCAATAGTTTTAAAAGCGTTATTTATTATGCGTGTTTCGAAATATCTAAAATGTAGATTTATGCATTTAACAGTGCGTTTTTAGACACATAAAATTTAAATTTAAACAAAATTTAAATGTTGATGAATCTCTTTGCTACAATTAAAAATGTACTTTTAAACACTTGTGTCTTTTATTTTTAAACACATGTCTACATATTTGGATTTTAAGCATTGTGTCTATTTATACCCAACTTATAGTAGGTATCAAGTTACCTCCTTTTAGTAGAGTAGATTTCAACAAAAATTTATAAGAGTGTGGCCACAATGTTATTTTCCAAAGACAAATAAAGCTCTTCTAGTCTTATTTCTACAATTCTTCTTATTTCATCAGCATTACATCTTCCTGATATATAAACCAACCCCAGGTTATAAAATGAATTATTTCCGTTTATACATATGTTCAAATATCTCTTTTGTGATATTCTTGTCCATTCATCTAAGAATATAGTAAATCTCCTATTGTTAGAAATATTGCTCGATATTTCTTTTATCATGATATCTTTTACATGATTGTTGTAATTTAATATAATGTTCTTTACATCGGTTTCATTTTTTTGCAATGCCAGGTTTTTATTATAAAAACTTTCTCGAATAAACGAAGATCTAGTTATGGTGCGGATTGACTGCGGCTAATTTGGATACCATTTCAGGAAATGTTTGCCCTACCATAAAACCTTTAATGCCTATTCAGCTTACACTTTTTTCTTCGGGTACTTTGCTAATTTTAGCTGAAACGTTATTCTTGTTGTTGTTTTCTTCAAGAGAAGTTGCATGACCATCAATTTTTTTTTTTTTTTTGTGAACCAAATTTAGATGTCGGATAACCAAATTTAGATACCACCGTTAACCATTAGTCTTTTCTTTTCATATTTATTAATGAAAACGTTACTTATAAAATTATTGACCCTTAATATAAAGGAGTATTTTAAATTTAAAGTCGACTTTAGTTTTAATCAAACGGTTTTGTTCATTTTGTGTATGAAAACCTTACAAAAATATTTATAGTTTCAAATATTTCGATTGGTTAAAAATAAATTAACCAATCAGAATGCTCCAAAAATAAACCAAGTCAAGGTATACTGCCACCCAATATTTTAACTAAAGTCGACTTTACCTAAATTATACATTTGAAAAATTTAGATAGTAAGGGCGATTATTTGTAAGAAACAAAGCTATTTTTCATATTTCTTTTAAATATTTTACCAAGTTTTTAGGTTTTACTACTTTAATTTTGAATAAGTTATGGGAAAAATCTTTATTAGTTGAAATGCTCCTAATTACTTGGCAAAGATTTTATTTCTGTGTCAAATAAATGTATTCCTTTTTAAAAGATTTTAACAATGACATTTTTGTTTTGGTATTTAAAATGTTTTTTATGACTAAAATTAAAAAATCCTATTCGAAACAAAAACAATTTAAAAAATTTAATATTTTTAAAATTTCCCGTTTTCCCGGGAAAAATATATTATTTTCCCGAGAATTCCCGGCAAACTTTTCCCAGGATTTCCCGGGAATTCCCGCCCGGGATTTCCCGAACCCCAAACCCTAATTGTATGTAATGGAATTTATGTCCGTACGAAGTAAAATAATAGTTGTTGAATTTAAAATGAAACTGAGTTTAGGATGTTGGTGCAATAAGAATTTTTAAATAATAATAGAAAAGTGCAACAGTTTTTGGAAAAAAAAATAACTAAGCGATATTGTTGGATACAAAGTACTACTAAGTAAAACAATAGAAGAGGATAAAAAAATAAAAACGTTGAATACTTTTGCTACCGGTGAAAAATGATCATGTGGTCAAATATGACCAAATATGGTTGGAAAAAGTATGTCGAATCAACCTTACAGCATGTTATCCTATATTATACGAATAAAAACTGGAGCAGCATTTTGAATTTTTCCAAAAAGTGGGCGGAGTGGGCGTGTTTAAATATTAACAAATTTTGAGTTTTTTATTTATTATAATTTAATGGAATTACATGGAATTAATGTTAATAGGGTTTTTAATCGGCAATTCTAAAAAAATATTTCTTAATTCATTACTAGCTCTGAATATTTAGTGTAATAGAAAAATCAATTTTTTAAAAATCGGTAAATTTTTTTTTTTTTTATTTTAGAAAATAGCTCAGATGTTTTCCTTTCCAGACAGAAATTCTCATAGGTTACTGGGCTCGGTTTTGGAGACAATATTTCTTAAATATTGTGTATCGCGAATGTTCTATGAGCGATATAAATATATAGAGGTAGTTATGAATTAAAAAAAAAGTTTTTAATTACCCATATTAACATAGTATAAATTCTAGCATTTTTCAAATTCCACTTTCTCCGTTCACGTTTTGGTAAAATTGAAAAAGTTGTTCCAATTTTTATACGCATCATTTAGGATAATTAATACTGTAAGTTTGAAGTTGATAAGACATACCTTTTTTTGCTGGAAAGTTGGCTTGGAAAATATCATATATGGAAGTACATGTGATTCCATATATGCAAAAAGGAGTCTTATATAGACATGTATGGTAGTCTATGGATTCTGTATGTGCAAAAGGGACCCGTATACAGAGATGGGAGTAATTAGTTACTTTGTAATCACCGATTACAAAATGTAATTGCAATGAAAAAATGTTCAATACTTTTGTTGTCATTACATGTAATGAAACCTTTTTACAATTTTCATTACATTCACGCAATGGTAATAACAACAAAAAATTATTTCCATTTTTTACACTAGGTAAAGGAATGAAATTTCATTACCATTATTTATACACAATGACGTAAAGAACGGGTTTTTTTGTTCTAAACTTAACAATTTTCCTTCATGCAATTTTTTTGCGATGTTTTTCTTGCAACTAGCCACCAAACTTTGTTGTATGAAATGGGTTTATAGACCCTAGATTACAAATTTTAGAAAACCGCACTTAAAAAATTGTAAAATAATCGCGGAGTGAGAAGAATTGCTTTATGGTACAAACCTGGGGCAGTTTCGCCAAAAGAGCTAGATACAATTTCAAAAAAAAAATTTGTTAGTACAGCAAATTCCATCTTTTAAGGACTGAAATAAATAATTTATAATAAGTTCTTTAAGATCTGTGATTCTTTTTAATCAATAAATCTCCACTACATTAAAATAAATAATTTAATGACTCGTCAGAATTATAAAAAACTGAATAATTAATATAAATTTAAGAATTTTTTTTTTTTTACCTTCCTTTATTTATTGAATCTTCACTTATATAATGTGAACTAACAATAAGTATTCAAATCTTAAACTAAAATTAAGAATTAAGTCCAGCCAGTGCCAGACAAAAATTTCATTTGTTCATACATATATTAAAAAATATGATAAAAATATATTAAATAATAATAATCGATTTAAGGTTTTAGTTAACCAGGTCCGCCGTGGCTCTCCTTCTAAGTCGCTGATGGCCGCGATTGTCTAGCAGGTTACGCGCCAAATTATTGGGATGTACTTCCAGTCTTCTTAAATAGCTTTGAGTGTGCTTTGCGATTTCATCTTTGACAAAATTTACATTCAGATCGGAGTGTATATTGGAATTTCTCATATACCATGGTGCGCCGGTTATCATCCTTAAAATATTATTCTGCTTTCTTTGAATTTTCTCTACATTGGAAGCAGAGGCAGTGCCCCAGAGTTGAGCTCCATAGGACCATATTGGCTTTATAATTGAATTATATAACAATAGCTTACTATCTAGGCTAAGTCTAGAGTTTCTCCCAATTAACCAATTGAGTTCAATAGTCTTCAATTTCATCTGGGTTACCTTCGCATCTATATGGTTTTTCCACATGAGACGACGGTCAAGATGTATTCCGAGATACTTAACGTTTTCTTGTTGGGATACGTTATGATTATTTATTTGAATTAATGGACACGTTTCTCTTCTTAGCGTGAAAGTAACATGTATGCATTTTTTCTCATTCACCTTAATCTTCCACTTTTTTAACCAGGTCTCTAATTCATTGATATGATTGTGCAATATTCTGGATGCATCATGTGGGTTGTTATGAATGCTTAATATTGCTGTGTCATCAGCAAATGTTGATGTATGTGTATTGATATTAGTTGGCATATCTGATGTGAATAAGATATACAAAAGAGGCCCCAGGATGCTACCTTGAGGTACTCCAGCTTTTATAGTTTGCAGTGTGCTTATAAAATCATTTTCTTTAATTTTAAATTTTCGATTTGTAATATAGCTCTCAAGCAACTTGTGTGTATTGGCGGGTAACATAGTTTTAATCTTAAAGAGTAAACCTTCATGCCAAACTTTATCGAAGGCTTGTGACACATTAATAAAAAGTGCAGAACAATACTTCTTCTCTTCGTAGGCCCTTTGAATTTCACTTGCCAGTCTGTGAACTTGTTCAATAGTGCCATGTTTTTTTCTAAATCCAAATTGATGAGCTGGAATAGTGTTGCTTAGTGTTACAGCTATGTTTAATTTATGTAGGAGTAATTTTTCGAAAAGTTTTGACAAATTGGATAACAGGCTGATAGGCCTATACGATTCGACTTTCGTGTGATCTTTTCCTGGCTTAGGTATCATTTTAACAAGAGAAACTTTCCATTCTGGGGGATAATATTCCAGGCGTAATATAGCATTGAAAATAAAAAGAATAATTCTTAATGCTACACGGGGTAACTCTAAAAGCATTTTGTTACTGATTTTATCAATTCCAAATGCTTTTTTAGGGTTTAGTTCATAAATTGCCTTTTCGACCTCAAGAATCTCAAACCGAATGGGTACTGCTGTGCAATGTGGTAATAAAGGTGGCAATTCAATTCTAACACTTGGGTCGTTTGGAGTGAAAACATTTTTCAGGTGTTCGACAAACAGCTCTCCTTTTTCAGTATCGGTTCTTGCCCAACCTCCGTTTGGTTTTCGTAAAGGGGGCTTACATACAACAGGTCTTTTTAAATTCTTGGTTGCACGCCATAGAGAGTAATCTGTTTTTGCAGAGGGTTCAATATTTTCTAAAAATCTGTTTAATGAGTTTGTTCTCTGTTCTTTGAGTAATCTTCGTAAATTATTTGTGCATTCTTTCAATCGAGCCTTGAGATGTGGAGATCTGTGCTGTTGCCACTCTCTACGAGTTCTTCGTTTTTCATTGAGGAGTCGTTCAACGTCCACAGAAAAAACGGGATTATTTCTGGACTGTCGGGTGGGATTAGTAGCAAGTTGAGCAGCTAGTTTGAGATTAGATTCAAAGTTTTTGAGTGAGAGGTTAATATCATCTGGCGTTCTTAACGATATGTTTTCTGAGCAATGTGTACTGATAAACTTCTTATACTTCAACCAATCAGTTCCCTTGCCTGTAAGTGCTAAGTTACCAGTCTGGGGTAAAATTTCCCGAGGGGTAAAAAGGGTAACAATAGTAGGTGTGTGATCAGATGATAGCTCCAGGGAGGATTCGACACGTACAATATTTCTTGCAATATTTTTTGTCACTCCAAAATCAATAAGATCTGGTATTTTAGTACGATCTGATGGCCAATATGTCGGTTCTCCGCTTGATATCACATCCATAATCATTTTAGCAATTGTATCATACAAAACACGGCCTCTTGGGGTGATAAGGCGTGACCCCCAGAATGTGTGCTTAGCATTATAATCGCCAGCTGCCAGGAAACGCATACCTAGTGATTCAAAGTAAGTTCTGAATTGATTATTTGTAATTGTAAATCTTGGGGGAGCATAAATTGATGAAATCACTAGATTAGTATCAAACTCTTCTACACAAATTGTACTGGCTTGGAGATGATCCTCACAGAGACCACTCATAAGATGATGTTTTATCCGAGTTCTAATAAGAATGCCTGAGCCTCCGCATGATCTGCCTCTAGGATTCTTCGTATCATATAATGTGTATCCACGGATTGAAAAAGAGCTGCGAGAGGTTAAATGGGTTTCCGAAACAAGCATGATATCAATTTGCTTGTTTCTGAGAAAGTATTCGAGTTCATTTTTATGTTGGCGTATGCCGTTAGCGTTCCAGAAACATATTTTCAGACTGTTCATGGCTTAGATAATACGGCTTGCAATAATGTGGACTGCATTTGGATCATTTCTTGCATCATATTATTCATTGAGTTAGTAAAGTTATTTATCGTTTGTACTAGGGTATCAATTGTTGCCTCGAGTCTACTAAAATTTTGTACTGGGGGTATATTCTCTTTGCAATTGCTGCATTTTTTTGAATTGGAATCATTTTTACTTTTGTCACATAGGCTTGAGTTATGCAGTTCACCGCAGACTACGCAAACGGGTGGTAGTTTGCAATAGGCCCTAGTATGACCATACTCCTGGCAATTTAAACACTGTGTAGGCCCATTACGTTTATGGGGTTCCTCTACTGTAATTCTTCGATGTAAAAGATATCTAATCTGGTAAATTGGGTGAGTTTCATTTTTTTTAAGGGAAATATCACCAGGTTCAAGTAGTGGTTGTGGAATTTTATTTCGATTATATATATTTGAAACGCTCTTTACTTTGAAACCATCATTTTCTAATGCATTTTTAACTTCTGAGGGCTCTACGCATGAATCAATACCTTTCAATACAACTTTAAGACCTTTACTGCTCTTAAGCTGATAGGTATAGAAGCTTTTACCTTTTTTTTCAAGGTCAGATGAAACCAAACGATAATCTGATTCACTATTGACCTGGATTTTGGTCTCATTTATCTGTCCCCTTTTGAGCGGGACAACGTAAAACGATTTTTCACCAATAAGTGATATTAAATCATTGACAATTTTACCAGAATTCTGTTCTCTCAAATATAGGGGTGGGGGTCTTAAAGGTTTACCTTCTTTGGGGGGTTCATCTTTATCGTTTGCCAAAATAGCAAAACGATTTTGGGTTTCAGAAGAAACTTCATCTTCTCGATTCATCTTAGCATTTGATGCAATTTTCGATGAGTTAGGGCTACGTTTTCTTTTAACTACAGTAAAGTACCTGTTAATGCCAGTTTGTGTTGATGATTTGGGTGGGGTACAATTATCTACGGTTTGTAGAGTGTTAATTACACATTCATTATCATCGTGAAATTTAGTTGGTTCTGCTCCCGTTTTCGTTATGGTAGTGGTTGAATGAGTTGGAGAGTTTACTTCTTGTGTGTACATCTCGTTGTTACTGAGTATGGTGGTTTTGGATCTTGTTAAATTCATGGAGTTGGTTTTATTTGTTGTTTGTAGGAATTGTTCTTGAGTATTATTATTATTATATATTTTTGGCGCACTATTGTGTTTATCTAGTGTTTGAAGAGAAGGTGAACAACTTCTTGCTCTTACAGTCGGTTTAAGAGATAAGTAATGCTTATTAATTTGGGGATCAAATATGAATTTCTGAGCATTATCATTTTCACTATTAACAACTAAGTAGGCATTACGGCCGTTAACACTGAAGCGTCTCTCATCAATTTGAGAGTTACACTGACTCATACACTCTGTATTATATGTATACAAGGGAAAGGGGAGAAAGTTCAATGCACTAAAATTAATGTTCGTTTATATTTTTTGTTTTCAGTTTTGGTTTATTATAATAAATAAGATATATTTAACACCATTAATATCGGGTTTGTTACAAGCGTTCACGCGCAAGTTATTTTTGTAATTTAATACACTTTTTATACGAAAAATATTAAAACACTCCGCAGCAAAATAAAAAAAAACGTCTGCATTTTAAAATGCAAAAATTTAAGAATGAACACGATTGTTCTAATTTACCATTAAACATATAGAAAAGTCTTATAGAGCATTTTAGGTAGGGATGCGCCAACTCTTTGTAGCTCCAGGGGCCATCTAGTGATTGTGCCCCAGAGACAGGCACCAACATAAAATTAATATTTTTAACACTTTTTAAGCATCTATTAAAATCAAATGATTATGAAAACTTAGGATCGTAGGTCTAACATAATGAAAATTTATTTTCTTATCATACGATTTGAGGAAGTTATTGCAAAATGTAGTTGCTTCCTATTATTTTTTGGCACCCCAAAAAACACAAAAACAAGTCCGTCTGCGACCACATATGATATAAATTCATCAAAGTGGATGTCAAAGAAAGGTAATTGAAAAATGTACAAAATATATTTTTTCAAATTTTTTATCTCCCTTAATAACGGAGAAAAATGGGATTTGTGTATGTTCCCCACTGGCGAAGGATCCCCCCTCTACCCTACTTAAAAAAGGTTTTCACAATTTCATTTCTTAAACTGTTGCCTATATTTCGGTTTTTTTTTTAAATTATCGTTATAATATCGAATTCACAATCGGCCAAAAACCAAAAAAGTCGAAGAGAAAAATGAGTTTTTTTATTTTTGAAATGAAATAACTTAAAACCCATAACAGTTATTATAGTAAAGTAAGCATGTTTTTTCTTCGTTTCTCCAAGCTCATTCCAAAATATAAAAAATCAGCCATATTGGGCAATAATTGAAAAAGCTACACGGTCCAAAAGCTATTTTACTTTTCAGGTGGTCTACTTTGACCCCCAATAAGTCACCCTGTGATAACACAGAGTAACTATAAATCCAAAATTCAGAAAGCCTGGGTACTCCTTAACAATTATCTCATACATACTGATGCAATCGGACTTATAGTTTAGAAGATACTAATTTATTACCACTTTTTTTGTTTCAAACCACTGTGTGGCGGCAATAAAAAAACTTTTTTAAAATAAAAAATATATAATTTTTTTTGAGAAGAACTTTTTTTTTAAATTTTAATTGGTGAAAAATAGCTTTTTTTGCACTCGTTTAAAAAGTACTGAAAAAATGTCGAAGTGGGAGTGCTCCTCTCCTATGACAACTCAATGTTAAAATCATTAGTGTTTATGTTAAAGAATAAGTACATCTAGATCATCAATTGTAGTGCTTTCGGAATCTCTTTTTTTGCTGGGATAAGTGTTAAGCTTAAGCTATAGTTTTTAAAACACGATAATGCTTTTCTTAATAAAAAAATTGTTCTATTCTTTCACCAGGTTTGGTTGGATTTGAAGAACAGGTGGCATATTCAATTCCGTGCCTTTCAACTGCAGCAAGTCCTCCGGGTGAAGTTTTTGGATTGGAAACTGCGGGACGATTTTCAAATGTAGCGTTCGATGATGTGGTTTTTCATGACCAAAATTAAATATTATATATAATTAGATGAATGCTGGTTCTCTCGAAAAAGCCCGAAAAAATGCGCCACAGAAACGAAAGACACCCACATACTTGACTCCAAATAAATGTCAAAAGGGGTTTGAATATAAAAGTCTTCAAGTTTTAAAGGAGCAAACAAATACACATAAAGAAATGTTGATAACACTGAAAGATTTAACAGAAGCCCAAAAAAGAATTGCTAATGACATGCAGGTGTTGGTAGAATGAACGAAATAAGTTTGTTTAAATTCGTTTTGAATTTGTAAATTGAAAATATTAAACAAATTTTACTTTTTTTTTATTTATTTAGCTTTAAAATAATTTTATAAATACTATTAATTTTTTAATAACCCGGGTAAAAATCTACATATAACAGGTCAATTGAAAAGTCCCCGGGCTACCATAGTAACACATTTTTTTTTTTTGCAAAATTCGTTTTTTTTATTCAACATAGTTCCCTTCAAGGGTGATACACTGATTATAGCGACCCTCCAACATTTCGATAGCATTTTTGTACGATTTGTCCTTTGCTTCAAAATAGGCCTCAGTTTCGGCCATCACCTCTTCATTCGACAAAAATTTCCTCCCAGCGAGCATTCTTTTGAGATCTGAGAACAAGAAATAGTCGCTGGAGCCAGATGTGGAGAATACGTTGGATGCGGAAGCAATTCGAAGCCCAATTCATGGATTTTCGCCATCGTTTTCACTGACTTGTGACACGGTGATTTGTCTTGGTGAAACAGCACTTTCTTTTTCTTCAAATGCGGCCGTTTTCCGGCGATTCCGTCCTTCAAACGGTCCAATAACGCTATGTAATAGTCGCTGTTGATGGTCCTTCCTTTTTCAAGGTAGTCAATGAAAATTATTCCATGCGCATCCCAAAATACAGACTTGCCAGCCAACTGCTGCGTTTTTCCACGCTTTGGAGCGGGTTCATCGTGTGCAGTCCACTTGGATGACTGTCGATTGGACTTCGGAGTGAAATTATGGAGCCATGTTTCATCCATTGTCACATATCGACGCAAAAACTCGGGTTTATTGCACTTGAAGATCTCCAAACACTACTCCGAATCATCAACTCGTCGTTGTTTTTGGTCAAAAGTGAGCTCGCGCGGCACCCACTTTGCACAGAGCTTTCTCATACCCAAATATTCGTGAATGATATGATATACACGTTCAGTTGATATCTTTAGAGTACCTGCTATTTCATTCAATTTGCGGTCACTCGAAATCATGGCAAAAGTACACTTTATGGGGCACCCCTCAAAAAAAAAATATGACCCCCTCTGGAATTAAAAAAGAAAATTTTTTTTCTATATGGTGTTAAGGGGGCCGGGGGCACCGGGACCCGCCAGGCCCGAAAAACGGAAACACGCCCATAGAATTCCGGCTAGGTGCAGTTTTGTCAATTTAGGTGTTAAAAAATGCTATGTACGTAAACTTTTTGGTGATAATAGTGTGGGATTTTTTCAGGAAAAAATTGAAATTTTAAGAATTTTAGGGGGTCTTTTGTATATTATGGGACACAGCGTCGCAGGCGAAAAATATTTGCGGTCATGCTTGAATTCTTAAAAAAATTTCCGTTTATTTGAGTACCCATACTTTATAATAAGTACATTAAGTGGCTATTTTAAAGTCCCGGGGGGTCTTAAATGGATCTAGTTGGAGCCACACTTTGTGGATCATGAAACCAAATGAAATTTTGAAATCGGGAGAAAATTTCCTTTAATTTGAGCCGTCGCACTTACCATTTTGGGTAAGAAAAATTTTCTTTTTTAATTCCAGAGGGAGTCATAATTTTTTTGTTTTGAGGTTTGCCCCATAAAGTGTACTTCAGCCGAAATCATTTTGTGGAGTTTTTTGATGTTTTCGTCCGTAACAACCTATTTTGGGCGTCCACTACGTTCACCGTCTTCGGTGCTCATTTCACCACGTCTAAACTTAGCATACCAATCCTTGATGGTTAATTTTCCTGGGGCAGTGACCAGAAACTCGTCATCAAGCCAAGTTTTTGCTTCAACTGTATTTTTTCCCTTCAAAAATCAATATTTTATCAACACGCGAAATTCCTTTTTATCCTTGCATTAAAAGAATTAAATATGCTAAAATCCCAAACGTTCCAAAAATCCATTTTTTTCATAATAACAAAAGTTGCTTCACTCAAAGTGCTATAATTCACAAACTAATGATCCGACAGCTGTCAAATTTATACACGCGTCTTTTGAAGGTTAGGGCTAATGCCAGAGCTTTGAAGAATTAATTCCTAAATTAAATTTTTCAATTCTGAATTAAAAATTCGATGAATTAATTCAGTAAGCACCATATATTGAATGGAATTAATTCATATTTGCATTCGTTCGATTTATTTTGTTACGAATTAATTCAATTGCAATAGTCCTTTTTATTAAATCAAATGAATTAATTCACTGGTGAACACGTTCAATTTTATAAATCGAACGGAAAAAAGTGAATTAATTCCTTACTGAATTAATTAATTCCTTACTGAATTAATTCACCACTGAATTCGTTCAATTTCATTTTCGTTCAGTGAATTAAAAAAAATAAAATTACGTTCAGTGAATTAAAAAAAAAAAATAATAAGTTCACTGAATTGAAAAAAATAAAATAAGTTCACTGAATTGAAAAAAAAATAAAATAAGTTCACTGAATTCAAAGCCTGTTTTCTGCCGTTCAGTAGAAGAAAACAATAATGTACAAATAAAATTTTTAAATAAGCAATTTTACAGCGTGTGCTAGTAAAAATGAACAAATTAGAAACCGGATGCTGTTTATCAACCTACATGATTCAAAAATAAAGCCTTTTACTATTGAAAATAAAAACTTTACAGATATAGATAAATTTGGAAAAATATAACTATTAATATTACATACTAGTTATATAGTTATATTTTTTTTTTCCAAATTTATCTGTATCACTTTTTTCCCGTTCGATTTATAAAATTGAACGGCGTTCACCGGTGAAATAATTCATTTGATTTAATAAAAAGAACTATTGCAATTGAATTAATTCTTTGAATTTGTTGTTTGATGAACGCATTCAGTTGAACGAATTCAGTGAATTACTTAAGAAGAGGAATTCATTCAATTCTAGAGAAAATTGAATTCGATTGGTGGTGAATTCATTCAAAAAGGAATTAATTCTTCAAAGCTCTGGCTAATGCTTTATACTTAAATCTCCATACATGCATCCACATTAGGGATGCCAATCGGGATTGATATTTGAAAATCCCAGGATTCGGGATTTTGTTTGAAATTTTTTCGGGACTACAAAATTTTTCGGGATCCCGGGATTTTACGGGATTTAAATTTTCCTTTATTTGTAAAAATTTTTATGTTATGTAACTAATTTTTTATAGAATAAAGCGTTTTATAATTATTTAATAGTTGTTAATTAATAATGTGGTACATTTTATGAATATTGAAACATCTCAATCAGAAATTGACAGTGGTACAAAAAATCAAGTACTTGCATACCATTGGGTAACCGCGATGTTAAAAATAAATGATTGGTAGAACACTCATTTGGGACGCTTTGCCAGCGTTTGCAAAAATCGTTTTGCCAGTATTTGTTTTACAAAACATCACGGCAGGGATACATATGAACTTTTTTTAAATTTTATTTTGGAAAATATAATTCCAAACCACCTATTTATTGGTTTTGGCAGCGTCTTGACAAAGTTAAAAATTTTGTTTCTCCATTACTTTTCCGGCGCTTTTTGAACTGCCGGTCGTTTTGTCTATTGACGTTATCATATTGGAAATGGGAAAGCAATTTTTGTCAGTACTTGTACCACCTGTTAAAATACCTTGCCATCGCTTTCCGTTTGTATTTTTCTGGCTGGGATAATATATGAAGGCCTGTCATTAAGTACACTTGCGCCCAGTATTTTGTAAGCAGATTTTAAAACAGATTCGTTGCGATAACCTTGCCCACTAAATCGTGTAATTACACCAACAAAGTTATTTGGTTGTCGTTATCAAATGTTTTAGGAAGAATTCAAACTTACAGCCTCAGCCAAAACTTATAGTCCCAGTTTCAGGAATCGAATTTCGCTTGGAAGAATAAATCGGTAAAATAACAAAGAAACTTGATTTTTCGCATGTATTACTCAAAAACTTAATATTGTTTACCAAAATTTCAAATTTTTCTGCAAAGTCTTTGCATAGTTTACTCGAATAATCTTCTTAATTTTTAATTTTACCAATATCTTGGCATCAATTTCCTGTCAATATGAGAAAATTCAAGAAAAAACGTAGGTAATCTAAAATTGCTCACTTTGTTTATTTGCGTTTATATTAATATTAAAAAATAAGAAAATCCCGGGATTTTTGAGAAATAATCCCGGGATTCGGGATTTTGCCAATCCCGAAAATCCCGGGGTTTCGAGATTTCCCGTTTGGCATCCCTAATCCACATACGTCCACACATGTGCATTAAAAAATTGAGGTAATATCTACATGTATGTACAGTGGCACAGAAAAGTATACACACCCCCTTGAAAATCCAGTTTTATGAAATATAATTGCATTTCGGAAAAAAAACTATTCAAAATAGTATATTTCTTTTCATTTAAAACATTAAGTATGAAAAAAAAATTAATTTTCTTCTTACCTTGTCTAAACGAGCAAAATTACCTTTTCATGACACAGAAAAGTATACACTCAGAAAAGTTCTGCAGTTACTATATCACAGTTATTTGTGTAGTAATGCGGTTGTAGTTATTTTAACTACAATTGCAGTTAATTTACTTAGAGAAAAATTTTTTAATGTTTTTGACAGTTATTTTTTTAAACAAACTTCAAAAACTACTAAATTGTATTAACATTTATTTTATGCAGTTATTTTGAATTTTGTTACAAATACTTCAATTTTCAAGTGTGGATGTGTACGAAGTAAAGAAGAATGTGTGTACAAAGCATTTGTTTAGAAATAATAAGGAAAAGGTTATATATTTTATTGAATTATTAAAATAATAAGGTAAGTTTTATAACATAAAATATAAATTTATTTACGGGAATATTAAAATATATTGTATTTATTTTCTTTCAGTTCTTTTATATATTCATCCCTTTCTACCTGCAGAAAAAAAGGAAGCCAAACAATATTTCATCCCTCACAGACGAACATCTAGAACAATATAGTGAACAATAAAACTGATATTAAATGTAAATTTTGATTTCTCAATTTTAAATTTATTATGGAATAAAATTAAGTTAAGAGTATTTACTAGGGATACCGATCCCGAAATACCGGGATTGATCTTTAAAAAATCCCGGTATTTTTCTGAATAAAAACCATAATAATTTAAAAACTTTAACTCAGCTGTGAAACTTTTGAAAATTGTAATTCAGCTTTATTTAATCTTTTAACGGACATGTTTTTATTTCCTTTATTAATGATTTGGTAAAATCATAACTTTATGCAAAATAATTTTGCCGAGTAAAAACAGCAAATTTTTGTAAAATTAGAAATTCTGAAATCAGCAGAGGTATGTGCTTAATATTATATAATAGTTGATTTAAAAAAACTAATAGTCACTAAATATTTCTGATGATTTCAGCAAAGTAGAGAATTTAATCAATTGAGGTGGAAGAATATTCTATCTAAATATATGAAAATATAGAAAGTCCGAAAAAAATAATTTTTGTATTTTTTAATGCAAAAATTAAAATAATTGTTGAAAATAAAATAAGCACACCACGGCTAAAATCTCATTCAAATATTTATTTTGTTTTGAGTTTAAAATTAATTGTTTTTACAAAATGTATTGACAACAGACATACATATAAATAGTACCCAATGGGTACTTTTATGAATTGTTGCTTTCAAAAAGGAGTTGATTTATAGCTGGTGTTACCAAATCAGACAGTTCATATACGAAAGTACAAAATTCTCGTCCCGTTGATTTTTTGTACCTAATGTAATGTCTCGGTTTGAGTAAGAAAGTTATCATTTTCTTATTGCGGACAACTGAAGAGTAGAGTGATGTCTACGAAACAATTGTATTGTCTATCATGAAAATAATCAACCCCTTTTTGAAACAACAAATAAAAATCTAATATGACAATATCATATTAGAATTTGGACTTGAGGTGGAAGAATATTCTAACTAAATATATGAAAATATAGAAAGTCCGAAAAAAACAATTTTTGTATTTTTTAATACAAAAATTAAAATAATTGTTGATAATAAGCACACCACGGCTAAAATCTCATTCAAATATTTATTTTGTTTTGAGTTTAAAATTAGTTATTTTTACAAAATGTATTGACAACAGACATACATATAAATAGTACCCAAAGGGTACTTTTATGTAATTGTTGCTTTCAAAAAGGAGTTGATTTATAGCTGGTTTTACCAAATCAGACAGTTCATATACGAAAGTACAAAATTCTCGTCCCGTTGATTTTTTGTACCTTATGTAATGTCTCGGTTTGAGTAAGAAAGTTATCATTTTCTTATTGCGGACAACTGAAGAGTAGAGTGATGTCTACGAAACAATTGTATTGTCTATCATGAAAATGATCAACCCCTTTTTGAAACAACAAATAAAAATCTAATATGACAATACAGTAGACGCTCGCAAATTAGAGCTTTCAGTAATTCGAACGTCCAGAAATTAGAATCAATGTTTGCAATACATTAAACGCTCTGAAATTCGAATTTAAAATTCTAATTTCTGAGCGTTTTTTTTTTTTTTTGGTTATTTGAATACACAGGAAATCCCCAATTTATTTTTATTCTGTTTGAATAAAGTAAAACTAAAAAGGGGAATCACCAAATTATATATGTTTTTCCCTATTTGTTTTTTTTTTGTCGCATTTATGTACATTTTTGGCTAGTTTATTTGTGAAATTTGATACGCGTGTACATATTATTTGGCAGTCTCTATTAAATAGTGAAAGTGTATCATTTAAAATGTTAAATAAACGTAAAAAAAAAACACTTTATCATTAGAAACTAAAGTCAAAATATTAGAAAAGCTTGACAAAGGCGTTCAAGGAAAGCTTGACAAAGGCGTTTAATGTAAATGTACATACATTTACATTAAAATCTAGGGCTAACCGGTAACCGTGTAATTTAAATTTACTCAATTTTTTTTTCCAAAAAAAACGTCCAGAAATTAGAATAATTCAGAAATTAGAATTGCCTCAAAAACAAAGCGGTTCTAATTTGCGAGCGTATCATATTAGAATTTGGACTTGAGATGGAAGAATATTCTAACTAAATATATGAAAATTTTAGTTATATCTAATTTAACTTTTAGTTAATTGAAAATGACAAATTGTATTGTAAAATCTACAGAAAATTCTGCTAAATATTAGTAGACTAAAAATAGCAAAAAGAAACTGTTAAGTAATCTATAATTTTTTGTTATTTTTAAGCTAAATTTAATTGAAAGCAAATAGCAGTCTAAAATGTTAAATTAGCAGAAATATTTACTAAAAAAATTGTAAAACTAAATTTAACAGGTTTATTTTTGCTGTTCTTATTTTATTTGTATTTAGCTAAAATCTGCTTATTTAACAGTTTCTTCTGCAGCATCATTTTTAACTAATTTTTAGTTACTTTTTCTGCTATTTTTACAGATTTATTTCTATTATTTTGTAGAAGCAAATTCCACGAAGAAAATGTCAGTTTTTGATCACCTCGGTAATTTAAGTGGTCAAAATATGGGGTAAGAATATGTTCGTCAGAGGTGGAAGAAAATATGAGACAGGTTGATCCTAGATTTCTTTTCTCCATCAAATATCACATTTTTATACTATTCTGAGCATATAGCATTCCCTGCACGAGGTTTTCTTCAGAAAAAAGGATGAATTTTTCAGATTTTTCTATAAAAAACATTTGAAAATTTTATCAAAAGGGATGGAGTTATTTTTAAGTCTTTTTTTGCAAGCATAATGTCGAAAGTGTTTTTTAAGATTAAGGGTCTGAGAATGGGCAAATAAATAGCCAAACATATATGGGGCCCTTGCCCACCCCAGAAAAATGGTCTAGGTACGCCTATGTCGACCACTAATAGTGACTCCTATAGTACGTTAGATACTGGGTGAAATAAAAAGATCCTAGGACACTAATAGTGGAAATTGCTAATCACTTGAATCTAATGAATGATATTGCCTCAGTCTACCTAGAAACAGTTCGAAGTGTCGTAAGAAATAACGGTTTTAATAGAAGCCATACATTAGTGAAGTGAGGAAACATGTTGGAAAAAATGAAATTTTTTGGACCAATGTTATGTTCAGCGATGAAAGCAAGTTCAATTTATTCGGATCTTTCTTTTGCACCGTACAAACAAAAAGTACGGTGCAATAAAATTAAGAATTGATGGAGAAAAATCTACTTCCAACAGTCAGCAGGGTGCAAGTAATGTCATGGTCTGGAGTTGTATGTATGTCTGCGGCTAGGGTAGGGATCTAATGTGATTAAGATTAAGTTTTATTAAATTAATTATCTTTTTTTATTATTTTTATTATTATTATTATTTTATATTAATTTAATTATTATTACAAATAAAAAAAATTTAATTTGTCAACATTTCTATAGAAAAAAAGTGATTTTATTCCTGGGATTATCATATTGTGGGTATGAAATGCCAGTTTACATACCGTCGCACATTGGGTTCAAATGATACCAAAGTGGCGATTAATTGAAATTTTAGAATCAATTTTTTTAAATAATTTTTGGTATCGGGTAAAAGTGGATAAAATTCTGCATCACTATTTGTCACAATCAATCGTCTATGTTGTTTACTTATTCTGCAGTGGGCTCTCAAAGTTAGAGAATGTTTTTGCATACAGTGGCAAAAATTGAAACGATTCAAGTAGGGAATGCAAAATCCCGCACTTTTTGATTTCCCGGGAAAGCGGGAAATTTATTTTGAATTCCCGGGATCCCGCAAGGGAAGTAAATTAGAAAATATTTTTAATAATTTAAAAATTTTTATAAAGAAAATATCTTAAAGACCTTAAATTTTTAAGTTCGTGAAAAAGCTCAGGCCGTAAGTGGTTTTCTTGGAATTTTCGTAGTGGGAAAGAATTAATTTTATATTAGAAATTATATGTCTAATTATATATTAAAAAAAATTAAATAAAAACTAATTTTTAGACTAAAAAACTTGTCCGTCAAAAAAAAAATAAAAAAGTTAATTACTAAATTGCTAAAATATATTTTTTAAGTTCCTTTTAGTGCCTGTTTTAAAAGCCACTTAAAGGTACTTAAAATGTTCAAACAAGTACACAAATTAATCAGTGTGTTCTTTTATTCAAAAATCTTACTATATTCATAGAAATAAATCTGTAAAAATAGCAGAAGAAGTTATTAAAAATTAGTTAAAAATGATGCTGCAGAAGAAACTGCTAAAATTAGCAGATTTTTTTTAAATACTAGTAAAATAACAACAGCAAAATTAAAACTGTTAAATTTACAGAATTTTAGTTATATATTAGTTAACTTTTAGTTAATTGAAAATAGCAAACTGTACTGTAAAATCTGCAGAAAATTTTGCTAAATATTATTGTAGTAGACTAAAAATAACTGTTATAAATTGCTGGTTTTTAATTCTTATTTAAAAAATAAAAATTGTTTTTTTCGATCTTTTTAATTGATAAATTTCTAATTAATAAACTGTTATATCTACAAAATTTTTGCTATTTATACCCTACACCACTATGTGGTCAGGGTATTATAAGTTTGTGCTGATGTTTGTAACACCAAAAAATATTGGTCGTAGACCCACCTTATAGTATACCGATCGGTTCAGAATTTTTTTTATTTCGATTTAACGATGTCCGTCTGTCCGTCCGTCCGTCTGTCTGTCTGTCCATGCAATCTTGTGCGCACTCTACAGGTCGCAAATATTAAGATATTTTGATGAAATTTGGTACGCAGACCCAAGGACGAACAAGTTTGATTTTAGTGAACATCGGTCCATGTTTAGACCTAGTGCCCATATAAGGGTCCTACCAAAATTATATTGTTTATACGCTGCAGGTCGTAAATATTAAGATATTTTGACGAAATTTGGTACACAGACCTACGTTAGCCCAATAATGCAGCCTATTGATTTTGGTGAACATCGGTCCATGTTTAGACCTAGTGCCCATATAAGGGTCCTACCAAAATTACACTCTTTATACGCTGCAGGTCGTAAATATTAAGATATTTTGATGAAATTTGGTACACAGACCTACATTGGCCCAATAACGCAGCCTATTGTTTTTGGTGAACATCGGTCCATGTTTAGGCCTAGTGCCCATATAAGGGTCCTACCAAAATTATACTGTTTATACGCTGCAGGTCGCAAATATTAAGATATTTTGATGAAATTTGGTGCACAGACCTATATTGGCCCAATAACGCAGCCTATTGATTTTGGTGAACATCGGTCCATGTTTAGACCTAGTGCCCATATAAGGGTCCTACCAAAATTATACTCTTTATACGCTGCAGGTCGCAAATATTAAGATATTTTGATGAAATTTGGTACACAGACCTATGTTGGCCCAATAACGCAGCCTATTGATTTTGGCGAACATCGGTCCATGTTTAGACCTAGTGCCCATATAAGGGTCCCACCAAAATAATATTGTTTATACGCTGCAGGTCGCAAATATTAAGATATTTTGATGAAATTTGGTACATAGACCTATGTTGGCCCAAGGACGAAGCCTATTGATTTTGGTGAACATCGGTCCATGTTTAGAACTAGTGCCCATATAAGGGTCCCCCCAAAATTGGCTTGGTTACAAACTGCAGGTCGCAAATATTAAGATATTTTAATGAAATTTGGTGCGCTGACTCACATTAAAGAAAATTTTGACACAAGCCCCATTTTAACCCATTCGAATTTCGGATCCAAACAATACACCAGACTGGTGTAGGGTATTATATATTTGGCATGCCCGACTTTAACCTTTTTACTCGTTTTAAGCTATATTTAGTTGAATGCAAATAGCAGTCTATTCTGCTAAAATCAGCAGAAATATTTGCTAAAAAATTGTAAACTGCTGTTTTCAAAGGGCTCGAATTTTATTTGCCTTAAAAAAAACGGAAATAAAACTTCGAAAATTTTAAATTTTTTGGTGATTTTTTAGGCTACTAATTATTTAGCAAAATTTTTTTGCTGATTTTTGCAGGTTAATTTGCCATTTTCCATTAACAAAAATTTAGCTCAAATATAACTAAAATTCTGTATAATTAACAGTTTTATTTTTGCTGTTCCTATATTACTAATATATAGCAAAAATAATCTGATAATTTAGCAGTTTTTTTCTGCAGCATCATTTTTAACTAATTTTTAGTAGTTTTAACTAAATTTTTTATGCACTCTTTTTTATTAGTGTACTTTTACTACAATTGGAAATTTTTGTTTACTTTTTGAATTTTTCCAGTTGTGGTAAAAGTAGCAAATTTTGGTAAATAAACAAAAAAGACTTGTGTAAAATTTTTACTATTTTCAAGAGGTAAAAAATTTTTCATATGAAAATTTGAGATAATTAACTTCCCGAGTAAAAACAGTGACATATAGTCGTATAAAATGCGATTAAGTTATATCTGTATAAATATACTGTTTCATCCGAAAAATGGCCCGATGTAATTGTATCAGTTGTTTATCAGTTTTTATCTAATTGTATTAGTTTAGATCTCAACTAATAATGTATAATTTTATTAGTTGAGATTATTAAGATGAAATTATATCCAATTTTTGACCTGATACAATTTTAGCGGTTTATATCTAATGGTATCTGTTTAGATCGTAGTTGGTACAATTTTATATAAATAAAATATATTTGTATACGACATTTGCCTTATATAATAGTATCAAAATTTTAAAGCAGATCTAATTGCATCAGGTCAAAATTCAGATATAACTATATAAGTTTGTATAGTAATGTATCTATTTGGATCTAAACTAATAACATGCGACATAAACCCATAAAACTGTATCAGGTCAAAAAACAGATAAAATTTCATATTCTTAATATATAATCTAATCAGTTAAGATCTAAACTGATACAATTAGATAAAAAGTGATAACCAACTGACAGAATTATATCGGGTATATGGATCACATTAAGTTATATATTACCATATAAAGCTCCATATTAATTTTTTTTAGTAGGGTTTATTGTTTTTTAAATAGCATTTTTTGAAATCCCGGGATTCCCGGTCCAAATTCCCGGGAATGCGGGAACTGAAAAATTCTTAATTTCCCGGGAATCCCGGGACGGGAAATCCCGGGATGCATTCCCTAGATTCAAGTCTTTTTTTTTCTATTTAGTCTTTCAAAAATTAATTTTTGTGATGGAAACTTCAACTTCAGGCATACAAATATATACCCGAGTAAAAAAAATTTATCTCGCGCAATATCTAATCATATCCAATTTGATATTGTTTAAGATCTGCTGTAATATATAGCTGATCCAATTAGATCTCAAAATTGGGTGTATCCAATGATATCGTATTAGATCTGATTGTATATATGAGGATAAACTAAGATCAAGTTATATCTCAAAATTGGGAGGTCCAATGATATCTTTGGGGATAAACCTAGATCTAATTTGATCCGAAAAATGGCGGATGGAATTAGATCTAGTTATATATTTGTGGATAAACTTAGATCTAATTTGATCTCACTTTTGGCAGATCGAATTAGATCTAGCAATATATTTGTGGATAAACTTAGATCTAATTTGATCCGAAAAACTGGCAGATCGAATTAGATCCAGCAATATATTTGGGGATAAACTTAGATCTAAATTGATCCGAAAAATGGCAGATGGAATTAGATCCAGCAATATATTTGTGGATAAACTTAGATCTAATTTGATCCGAAAAATGGCAGATCGAATTAGATCCAGCAATATATTTGGGGATTAAGTAAAATCTAAATTTATCCAAAAAATAACAGACCAAATTAGATCCAGTAATATATTTCGGGATTGCGTAAGATCTTAACTTTTACGATAAATTGCAGATCGAATTAAATCCAGTGATATATTTGGGGATTTGGTAAGATCTTAATTTATCCCATAAATTGCAGATCGAATTAGATCCAGCAATTTATTTCGGTATTAAAATGGCAGATCGAATTAGAAACAGCAATATATTTGGGGATTCACATCTAAAACTATCCAGAAAAATGACAGATAAAATTAGATCCCGCATTATATTTGGGTACTACGTAAGATCTCCATTTATTTGGGATTAAATAAGATCCCAGACAGATATTGACAACAGTTCAAAAAATAATACACTGGCAGACCACTGATTTTATAAAAAATTACAATATTTTGTTAAAATAAGGTTTAAACTCAGAAGGTCTCGAGTTCGATATCGTTCACGGCTATGCATTTTTCTTTTATAAAATGAATTTCTTTTTATAAAATTATAATTTTATTTTCTATAAATGTTTTTATAAAATTATATTTTTTTTTATTAAATTGAATTTTAAAAAAAAATAATTTTATTTACATCTTTTTAACGCTCTACACCATTTCCAATTGTATCATTTGTTTTTAAGATTTATCAATTGTATTTCAGAAATAATCAACTGAATTTCAGTTTCATCAATTGTATTTCAGAACTTATCAATTATTTTTCAGATTTATGAATTGCATTTCAGAACTAATCAATTGAATTTCAGTTCTATGAATTGTATTTCAGAAATTATTAATTTTTTTTTCGAAATTCACAACTGTATTTCAGAAATTATCAATTGTATTTCAGAAATTATGAAATGTAATTTAGAAATTTTTCTCTATTAACTATGATAAATAGATTTGATTATTTCTGAAATACAATTAAAAAATTTCTAAAATACACTCCATAATTTCTGAAATACATTTAAAATTTCTGAAATACAAGTAATAGCTTCTGAAAAACAGTTAATATTGTAGTTGCTGATGAGTTACCATATACGACCATATATTGTTTAAATGTCACCATACATATATTGTCATATTTGTTTAAATGGCACGATATATGGTATGTTCCCCATTAAAAAAAAACAATATTGATCTTTATATGGTAATATATAACTTACCATTTGATCCGAAAAATGGCCCGATAAAATTGTATCAGTTGTTTATCAGTTTTTATCTAATTGTATCAGTTTAGATCGGACCTGATTAAATTATGTGTTAATCAGATGAAATTGTATCAGATTTTTGACCTGATACAATTTTATTGGTTTATATCACATGGTATCAGTTTAGGTCGAAATAGATATATTTGTATACAAAATTATATAGTTATATCCCAATTTTGACTTGATATCAGTTTAAAACTTTAATACAATTGTATAAGGTAAATGTCGGATACAATTATATTTTATTTATATAAAATTGAACCAATTACGATCAAACCTGACACCATTACATATAAACCGATAAAATTGTATCAAGTCAAAAATCGGATACAATTTCATCTGATTAACACATAATTTAATCAGGTCAGATCTAAACTGATACAATTAGATAAAAATTGATAAACAATTGATAAAAATATATCGGGCCATTCTTCGGATGAAACTGTATATTTATACAGATACTATATGTAACTATTTTTACTCGGGTTTTTTAAATGATATGATATATCAAAGTATATGGTACTATATATGGTAGCATATATTATCATATCTGGAACTGTATTAAAAATGTTGTTCATAAGGTACCATATATGACCATTAGGGCGGGTCGATTTAATAATCGCCCATGGCTCAGTGAAAATCGTATTCTAGGGATCAAAATAAGAAACTTTGCCGAAGGAACCATACCTCTAAAACGAATTCTACTAATACTACTAAGTTAAATTAATTTTTTCATTTACATATGTTCTGACTAAATAAATTTCTAAGGAGAAAAAATAAATAAAATAATAAAAATAAATAAAATAAATAAAAAATAATAAAATAAAGTGCCAAAAATGGTGATTTTTTAAAATGTTTGTATGGGGAACCCCCCAGGGGAGTTCCAGGGGGGTGTACCACTGGCATGGGTGGATCGGCCCTCCAAAGTTAGTGGGGGTCGGTCATACATTTGGACTCGATTGGGGCACTCTAAATGGGTCAAAGTGGGATTTTTCAAAACTTGACCCTACGGGACAAAAGTCAACAGTTAGGGGTAGTAGAATTCGTTTTAGAGGTATGGTTCCTTCGGCAAAGTTTCTTATTTTGATCCCTAGAATACGATTTTCCCTGAGCCATGGGCGATTTTTTTGCCTCCCCACAAATCGACCCAGCCTAATGACCATATATTGTTGAAATGGCACCATATATCATAATGTATGGTTTAAATGTCAATACATATGATACCATATATCAATATATATTGCACTATATATAGTAGCATATATTATTATATCTGGAACTGTATTAAAAATGTTGTTCATGAGGTCCCATATATTAGCATATATTGTTGAAATGGCACCATATATGATAATATATGGTTTAAATGGCACCATATAGTAATATATTACTTAAACAACACCATATAAAAATATATATGGCACTATATATTGAATCATATATTATATCTGCAACTGTATTAAAGATTTTGTTCATGAGGTACCATATATGACCACATATTGTTTAAATGCCACCATATATGATAATATATAGATTAACTGGCACCATATATAGTTATATATTGTTTAAATGATACCATATATAATTATATATTCCTAAAGTGCCGCCATATATATTAAGATATAGCTCTATATATAACTATATATGCAATAAGATCTGCCATGCTATGTAATATATAATCATATATACCATATCTAATATTATAAAGGCCGATATCTAATTAGATGAAATTATTTATGGCATAATATAAAGAATAATTTTGGAAAAAGACGTCATATATAATTATATATGGATATACATAACGACATGTCTAATTATATATTGTTATATATGCCACATATGATTATATATAATTTTTTTTACTCGGGTAGTTAATATCTTTTTGTTAATAATAATTATGTGTAAATATTTTTAATTATTTTTTTAAAAATTGACCAATTTTGGGTTGTTTTTCATATTTAAAGGCCCAGGGTTATTATTCTGGTCAGTCCTGGGTTCTGATTTGTAGATTTTCAAAAAGTAGAACATTTTGGGGTTGTATATTAAAAAAAATTTGCGCATTTGTTGCACCATTTTTTTTTTTTTTCAATTTTGTATAAAAAGTCTGTTTGTCTTAATATAAATATTGAACAGAACTGCTGTTTTCTTCGTTTTTAGTATATTGTATTTTTCTATATTTTGGTGTTATTGTTGGTGCATTTTGGTTTTTTTTCAGAGTTGGGTGCGTGAGTAATTTTTGATCACTCACGCTCACGTACAAAAATGTTATCACGCCCGGAAAAAATTGTTTACTCACAATTTGCAGAAAAAATAAGTGGTTATTTTATAATTCAGTCAATACAACGAATGTTTCATTCACGCTCACCTAAGCACTCCCACGTACCAAAATTGTTGTTATGAAAAACTATGGCAACCCACGAATTTGTTGACCCATTTTAACGAACGTCTAAAAAGTGGAGCATCAGTAAGATTTTAGTCACATCTTTAAAATGACAGTAACACATCATTTTTGTTTTTTTATTATTTATACGATAAAGATTAATTTGTAAAAAAAATTGTGTCACGCGCTCATCTCTATTGCAATTGTTTTTTGTTTATTTCGTATTAGTGTGATATTAGGGGCATTCATATAAAATGTACGATAGTGTAAGCCTGGTAAAGTTATATCATTTATTTAAAAAACTACTGGTATATACGCACTAAGGTTATGACTCATTTTTATCAAAAATTTTACCTATCACCACGTGATAGGCAATACTAAATTAATATTAAAAATCGTATTTGCGGATCATTTCGGCAAAAAAAACCTTCCGCACCAAATGCATTTTCTAAAAATAATTTTTGTTCGGGGATTTTGTTTAACTTACATAACGAATTATTACAAAAATTATTGTAAACGACAAAAAATGTATCCAAAAGTCCCTCCAAAAAGGTTTAGTAATTTTTACCGTAAATAGCTTTTAATAAGCATCGTTTGAGTCTCATATGTTTAAAACTTCGGAAAAATATTTTAATTAAACTAAAACCATATAGAGCAAATTTCAACCCTTTTGGTGCGGGAACTTTTTTGACAGTAGCGAAAAAGTAACATTGCGTTTCTTAATATTTTTTTTATGGGCTTTTCGGTTAGGGCATGTAAAATTTGATATTTGCAAAAAAAAAACAGAAAGTCATAACCCTAATACGCACCCTGATAAATTTATTCTACAATTTATTTTTGTTTGTACATTTGAAAAATATCAAAATAAATAATAGGGGTTTTCATATCAACTCGTATTCTACTCGTAAACGGTGTAAACCTGGTATGTTTGTGAGTTTAATGTCAAACTCCAAACACAAAAAATATGTTTTGTATTTATTCAAGGTTTGTAAGGAATTTACGAGTTTATATGAAAACCCCTAATATTTGTAATTTGTTGTGATTGTTTATTGTATAAATATTAACACCCCCAGGAAAATTTTCTGTTCCAAAGAATCGGTTGTAGAATAGCTACCCATGAAAATTTTCTGTTCCAAAAAATCGATTGTAGAATAGATCCTCTTCCTTTACAACCCCTTCTACTGTCAATTGTAACATCGATGATTTTTGTTTGAAATTGTCCCAAAAGCAACCACTTCTATAGCTCCAAAGTGAAACCGGTCGCACTAGAATCAGTTCTGGAACTAGTTCTAAAGCTGATTCTACGTCAGTCATACCTTCCATTTAGGATCCCTGGAACTGGTTCCGGAACAATTTCCATGGAATCGGTTACAGTGGAACCAGTTGTAGAATAGGTGTGGTTGGCTACCGATTGTAAAAAATTTTCCTGGGCCTCAATTCATAAACGCTTTGTAAAGTTATAGCAGGTTTACAAAACGTCATTTTCATACAAAATTTGTTCAATAAACCTCCTATAATTTTACAAAGCGTTTATGAATTTAGGGGTAAATTTATTAACTAATAATATATTTTTTAAAAGAAATTACTGAGGAATTTAGGAAGAATAGGAAGAACAATATTCCAAATTGGCCAAAAATTTTAAAATATATTACGTATATTTATACATTTACACATTGTGTACCCTACGGGAAATTTTAACAAACTGTCACCGAACTGGCCCCTTTATATGAAATAGTCTGGTCACTTTTACATGGCGTTGTCATAGGAGGGGGAAATTGACCCCTTGTAACATGTCACAAGACAAATACTAGGACATGTTACTGAACTCTCATAAAAAACAAAGTTCAGGGATTTTTTTGACCCAGCGAAACGCCGGGACACGTATAACTTCTTTTTTACCGATATAACTTTCCCCGGTAGTTTGAACCCTTCCCGATCACTGACCCCTACCATTTGTCTCACAATGTAATTATAAGTGACTTTGTAAAAACACTTTTAAAATTTTTTATGTTTATCCAATTTTCAAAACGTCATATTTTAGAAACCGAAATGATTTCAGGTCGGAAAGTTTCTGATCTTATGAACTCTGATAACTTGTAATATTTATTGTGAATTTCATTAAAATCGGAATCGGTAAATCCAACTGATGTGGGTTTTTTCATGGATCTTCCTAATACTAAAAAAAAATTAAAAAAAACAAACAAAAAATAAAAAAAAGTTCCCAACGAAAAATAAAAAAGGTTATTTTTTTAAACTAACCTATATATAGTTAAACCAAAAAAAATAATATCTCGTCAATAAACCTCTTCATTGAATTAATCGCCAGTTTGGGTGTCATCGAACCCACTGTGAGTCGGAAAGGTTAATTTGTCCAGTTTCTCAGCATAAGTTTTATTTTTAAGATTTTAGAAACACTTACACACAAATAGAAAAAAATTAAAAATAGTGCATATGCTAAACATTGAAAAACACTCGTCTTGAGTTAGAAATTATTTTTTTTATACATATCCCACTCGCATCCCACTAAGCGACCTAAACTACCTTAAATGAAAAGTCCTAAGCTTTCTTTCGAGCTTTAGGACTTCTGCTTGATGATGAAATGATGATAATGATAAGAAATGATGATATTGATGTTGATGACAACAAGGAGAAAATAATTTTACTTATATACTTTTACCTCTAGTTGCCACATTTTTTATCCGATTTTCATAAGTAATACCTTTCTGGAAAGGTTGTAATGTTATATTGTTTACAGCTTTATTAGTTGTATCAAAAAGCCACCTCAAGATGGCGCTAATCTAGCATTTATTAGAAAATTGCAAAAAATTTAAATTTGGGAGCCTCGAAAATGATTTTTTTGATATGTCGTAGTAGAACTTTTTTTCCCCATGCTAAAAGCTTTCGAAAAATCGATGACGTAATATCAAAAAATTTTTATCCATACAATTTGACCTGCCCTAATGTATACATATTTAAAGACCTTTAAAAACATAATTCCTTAAATCAATTATAAAATCTGATTCAATTTTGTACGAATGGATTCGCAAAACTCAATTTATTGACTGAATTATTGCCTACTTTATTCAATCAATATCTTATTCGAAGAATCAATTTAATTTTTTTTTCATTTTCATTTTTTCTTTTGTTTCAATTTAACAATAAATGGTTGCCTTGATTTATAGTTCGCGAATTAAATCATTAAAGAAATAATTCAATCGAATCAAAATTTAATCAGTTGAAATTTAAATAAATCACATCCTCACTTTATTCAATATCAAATCATTGATTTAAAGTGATAACGAATTATTCACTGATTCATAAAATGAATCAATTTTAATGCGAGTTTATTCAAACAAGAATTATCTTTTTCAAGCTATTAGATATTTACAATAATACATGAATTTATTAATCCTTCTTCTAATTTCTTCAACTTCGACATCATATTTTCTAATTTATTCTAAAATTATTTCCAAATGAACCACATATACATATACTATGAGCGTCAAAAGTAAGTGTACATGTAAGTTCGTCATGTGTTCATTTATATTTCGGTATTTTGCAATTATATTTTATTCAACATATTATGCATTTTGAATAATATAATTTCTCTTTTTTCAATTTATAAAACAAGAACAACAATAATAAATAGAACAATTATTAAATTTTTCTTTGTTTAACCACGCCTACCATGAACATTTTTCCATAAAATTTTTTTATGGATTTTTCAAATAAATTTTCCATATTTTTATGTAAAAATTGGCGTAATAATTGTTCTATACGAAATTTTTCCAGTACACATTTTATTAGCATATAAATAGTGCAAGACTAATTGTAACGGTAGTATCGGTGACATCTGAGCCTTCCTAAAATTTTTCTTGAATATATTAAAGGCATTTTCGGTGGGATTTTTCCTAATATTTCGGATAATGGGTCGTATTTCAGCCTCATTAAGTCTCATGGTCATACCAGATTAATGCTGATTTTGAAAGTTTGTAAACTTTATACATTTCTCAATAATTTTTACCAGTATATTGTGGATTCTGTCAGTAACTAAATAAATTTCATACAATGTTTTTCCCCTTTATAATATGTTTGCAAAGTTCAAGGACATTCAAGGAGGTTTATCGACCCATTTTGAAAATGAAGTCACTTATTCAAAAAACGAATGATTTGTACCGACCACGAGCAAAATAAGAAAAATAATTATTTATTAATCTTTAGAATGCGTTACTAAAACAAATTACCAAAAATAACGGCAATTTTAACTGCATAAAAGCTTCAGAATACCTCATTGTCGAATTGTATACATACTTTTGACGCTTAAAATATGCAGTATTTTAGTTTCTGTTGTCTAATTCTTATTGCTATAAGATTATTGTTGTTCTTGTTTTATAAATTGAGAAAGGAGAAATTATATTATTCAAAATGCGATTATGTTGAATAAAATAGAATTACAAAATACCGAAATATAAATGAACACATGACGAACTTACATGTATACTTACTTTTGACGCTCATAGTAGTTTTATATGTGCAACGAAAATATCTTGAAATTTTTTAAGAATATTTAAATGAAAATCATATTTTATTGAAAATATTCCACACAATTTTTTTAATTGTATATGTGGTACCTTATATATCCATATATTTTTATATTGTTACGTTTTTACTTTTTAAAAACGTTGGTTTATTTCCCTTAAATAAACCGGATTTTTTTCTATTGCGATCAAAATAACCAGTTCCAACGCTGACACCAATTATTACGTTTTACCTTACAAAACGTTCGTTTATCTCCCTTAGATAAACCGTCCTGGTGCTGTCGCAGCGATACTAACAACCAATTAGCCAATAACCAAAACACGAACACACTTAAGTTTGAAATAGCTTAGACGCTCTTATTTATTTACACACTATTACTTATTTACAAACTCTCTCTATTATGACGATTACTAAAGCGCTACTAACTTTAACACGATACTAACTCGCAGTCTTAACAGCACAACTGCTAATTATCAACTTCTCCTCTACTAATGTTAACGCGCGCCTTATATAGTAACAGCCATACTTCTACAACACACTGGATAATTCTAGCATGCTATACTTAACTCTACATACGCTTACAGACTATATACACAACCATCTATACATTATTACTCTACATTAGGCTTAACACTATACACAAACACAAACTGTTATAATAAACACTTATCATTAACCAACTATACAATATAACTCTACATTAGACTTAACGCTATACAAATACACAAACACTTATAATAAGTCTACATCACGCTTAGAGACTATACAGCCACACAAACATTTATCATTAACCAACTATACAATATAACTCTACATTAGGCTTGACATTATACATACACACAAACTCTTATTATTAACCAACTATACAATGTGACATAATACATACACACAAACCTTATTATAAACCAACTATACAATTCTAATGCGTAATTAACCATAGCATATTCTTAGGTGTATAATTAAATGTAGTACTATGTTGCCAGATTGATGTATTTTGTCCATCCCGTCTCTTGGGCTATTTTCTTCTAGAAAAGTCCAGAGTTTTCTATACTAGGCCAAGCCATTTTCGTAACACTGCCGCCCACTTAAACCTATTCGTCCCGAATAGGCACAGATGTTCCCCCTCCATAGTTGGCTAGTTTCTTCAGATGTTCACACCTCATTTTGGATCGTAGGCTGCTATACTTGTACATTCATCAACCATGCCAATTAGCCCCTTGACTGCTTTATAAAGGCCGTCCCGACGAGTTTGTGGTTTTGACGACAATCCTAGATTTCGTTGAGTGTAGAGAAATAGAACCAACTGGCCCTCGTTGTATGCTACACAGCTTGCAGCTCCATCGTTTTTTTTTTTTCCTCTTTTTGAAATTTAGAAACCGATGCAAACTCTTACCTCTTGGCGGACCCGGACCGATACGGTTAGATAGCACATTTTCCACTAGCCAATGATGACATTCACGGTACGTGGCTTCCTTACTAGTTGGTGCATCAGGATTAGGTATACTCGCAGTATAAAATGCGTTGATGTCTGCATTCCAACTTAACTGTGGTTTATTTTGCACCTGAGTTGGAATCAATGCATTACCTTCTTTAACCTGAACATCATCACAGTAAACATTCAAAAGATGAATAGGAGCGGTATCTATCACATCGGGAACAACTTCGTGTTCTGCAAAACGTTTCAAAGCCGCTGTCATTTTAGCAAATATCATTTTATCTCCAGTCGCAGTAGAACTTCTAGGAAATTTCATTTCTGTAGATAACCAAACCGGCAAAGTTGAAGCAATTTCTTTACTGCTATCAAAACATGATGTCTTTATTCTGCTAGAGCTTTCTCGAACAATTCGAACCAGTCCACCTTGGCATTGAAGACCGCTCACATTTGTCTCTAGGTCATTCTCCAAATTTTCCATTTCACTCTCAAAATCGACCAGCCTCTCATCTAAGTTGCTGCCTTGTGCCTCAACACAACCCACTCTATACTTTATGACCTCATCAATTGCCTTCGGTTTCTCATTTGTTGCTTTAGAAATAATACAAACTTCATCTAGCAGTTTCTCATCTGTGGCTCTAGAAGTTTCCCGAACTTCATCTAGCAGTTTCTCATTTGTGCCTCTAGATGTTTCCTGTGCTTCACCCAGAAGTTTCTCATTTGCAGCTTTAGAAGTTTCCTGAACTTCACCCAAAAGTTTCTCATTTGCAGCTCTAGAAGTTTCGTGAATCTCATATAGACTTTTCGTAGTTGTAGCTCCAGCTTCAACTTGTAGTTTCTCATTTGCTCTCGAAGTTTCTTGATCTCCATTTAGAAGTTTCTTATTTTTGCCTCTAAGTGTTTCCAGAACTTCATCTAGTTTCTTATTTGTGGCTCTAGTTTCTTTAGAGTTTTCTTCCATTTTCTCCATCATTTTACTAGAGTTTTCTTCCATTTTCTCCATTATTTTTCTAGAATTTTCTTCCATTTTTCTAGAATTTCGTTCAATCATTTTTCTAGAATTTTCTTCCATTTTCTCTATTATTCTTGCAGAGATTTCGCCCATTCTTCTAGAGTGTTCTTCTATTATTCTAGAATTCACTTCCATCATTTTTCTAGAATTTTCTTCCATTTTTCTAGAATTTTCTTCCATTTTTCTAGAATTCTCTTCCATTTTGCTAGAGTTTCTTTTTTCCATTTCTCTAGAGCTTTCTTCCATTTTCTCCATTATTTTTCTAGAATTTTCTTCCATTTTTCTAGAATTTTCTTGAACTTTTACTAAAAGTTGTTCATTGGTGGCTCTGTAATCGGCTTTAAATTCCTTCAGAGCGAAAAGTATCGCGTTGATGTCCATATTAGCTGTAGCCGTACGTGTACTTACTTCTGTTTCTCTCTTTTCTCTTTCTTCTTCTTTGTCTTCAAACTTGTAAGTATCGATGTCCACGCCACGTCTCTTGAATTCTTCTATAAGTCTTCTCTGAAGTTCTGCCTTATTACCTGTTGTCGGCAGCTCCAACTTACTCAATTCCTGCTTGAGCTGTTCCACTTTAAGCTCTTCAAACTTCCTTGCTTTTAGTTATTTTTATTTGGCAATCTCCTGGTTACTTATTTTTCGCAATCCCACTTCTGACACCAATTGTTACGTTTTTACTTTTTAAAAACGTTGGTTTATTTCCCTTAAATAAACCGGATTCTTTTCTATTGCGATCAAAATAACCAGTTCCAACGCTGACACCAATTATTACGTTTTACCTTACAAAACGTTCGTTTATCTCCCTTAGATAAACCGTCCTGGTGCTGTCGCAGCGATACTAACAACCAATTAGCCAATAACCAAAACACGAACACACTTAAGTTTGAAATAGCTTAGACGCTCTTATTTATTTACACACTATTACTTATTTACAAACTCTCTCTATTATGACGATTACTAAAGCGCTACTAACTTTAACACGATACTAACTCGCAGTCTTAACAGCACAACTGCTAATTATCAACTTCTCCTCTACTAATGTTAACGCGCGCCTTATATAGTAACAGCCATACTTCTACAACACACTGGATAATTCTAGCATGCTATACTTAACTCTACATACGCTTACAGACTATATACACAACCATCTATACATTATTACTCTACATTAGGCTTAACACTATACACAAACACAAACTGTTATAATAAACACTTATCATTAACCAACTATACAATATAACTCTACATTAGACTTAACGCTATACAAATACACAAACACTTATAATAAGTCTACATCACGCTTAGAGACTATACAGCCACACAAACATTTATCATTAACCAACTATACAATATAACTCTACATTAGGCTTGACATTATACATACACACAAACTCTTATTATTAACCAACTATACAATGTGACATAATACATACACACAAACCTTATTATAAACCAACTATACAATTCTAATGCGTAATTAACCATAGCATATTCTTAGGTGTATAATTAAATGTAGTACTATGTTGCCAGATTGATGTATTTTGTCCATCCCGTCTCTTGGGCTATTTTCTTCTAGAAAAGTCCAGAGTTTTCTATACTAGGCCAAGCCATTTTCGTAACAATATATTGTCTTATATAAAATTAGATATCAACCATATATGCTATACATAATGATATATGACAGATCTGTTGTCATATATAATTATAAATGATCATATATAACATAATATATGATCACATATGGTGGCATATAAGCCATATATTTTGAGATATAGTAATATATGCCCTCTTATAAAAATTTTTGGTTGTATGATGTAAGATATTTTTATATATGATTATATATTACATTAAATGCTATAAGATATGATTACATATGATTCCATATATGGTGCAAGATTAACAATATAATTTTAGATATGATTATATATGGTCCCACGTCAGTAATATTTTCTATGTGTTTAATATATAATTACACAGCTCTACAAAATATTACAATATTTATAAGTTGCACAACTTTGCAGTGGTTTTAGGATAATTAGGGGGTGCTAATTTCGAATCTGCAACCAGTTTGTTTAATCTCCAGTCTAGGTTTCGCGTAATTCGCGATTTAAATTTATTCAATTTATTTCAATAAAAAATTTATAATTTAGTAACTATAGCTTCGGAAAGAAAACGCTTTACACAGTTTAAGCTTAATTCCGTGCCCTATTTTTCAAACTTAAGTGTGTATCAATATCTCAATAACTTTTCTAAATATAGTCGCTGAAAGTCAAAATTTCAAAATTTTTTAAGGTTTTCTTAAAAAAAATTTTTTAAATATAACACGAAGTCCGATTTTAAATATCAAAGCCAATTTGGAAAGAAAAAGTTCCAAAATTTATATATATGTCATATTGCATTAACAAATTATGTGCAGTTTTAGAGCCTTTTGTAAATAAATTTAGACTTAAAATGAACAAAAAAATTTTTTACTGTACTAAAAATCTACTGTACTATTACATAATTTTTTTTTCCAAAATCATCAGATTTCATTCCCTATTGGTTTTTCTGCGAAATTATTGAGATTTTCAAAGTTTATATTTAAATAATGCCTTCGCACTCTTTTTACAATTATTTCTCGACGAACTCATTTTGAATGTGTACGAAAATATTGTGATTTAAATATAAACTTTGCAAATCGCAATAATATCGGAAAAAAATTAATAGGGAATGAAATCTGATGTTTTTAGAAAAAAAAAATTCTGTAATAGTACAGTAGATTTTTAGTACAGTAAAAAATTTTTTTGTTCATTTTAAGTCTAAATTAAATTACAAAAGGCTCTAAAACATAATTTGTTAATGCAATATGACATATATATAAATTTTGGACCTTTTTCTTTCCAAATTGGCTTTGATATTTAAAATCGGACTTCGTGTTATATTTAAAAATTTTTTTAAAAAAAACCTTAAAAAATTTTTATATTTTGATTTTGCGCGACTATATTTAGAAAAGATATTGAGATATTGACACACACTTGAGTTTGAAAAATAGGGCACAGAATATGCTTAAAATGTGTAAAGCGTTTTTTTTGCCGAAGCTATTATAAATTTTTGATTGAAAAAATCGGCTGAAAAATTTAATAAAATTAAATCGCGAATTACGCGAAACCTAGAGCCAATTTAAACAAACTGATAGCAGATTCGAAATCAGCACCCCCTAATTATCCTAAAACCGCTGCAATAACATCCACCTTTTTTTTTGTATAGCAGTGTTATATATAGCCACATATTACCTGAGAGACCCTACTACCGGATCCCAGCTCGGGCACTAAAAAAAAAAATTTTTTTTACATTTTTAACTCAATTTAATTTACTTGTAAATATTCTTCTTACAGATCTTGAAAAAATTAACCCATTTACTGCCAATAGCACTTGAAACTTATGTTTACTGCAACTTGGGATTAATAATATTTTAATATGTTATTATATATTGTCATACATAACACCACACATAATTATATATGTGACTGAGGTACTATTATCGAAGCCCAGCTCGGGCAAATTTTTTTTTTTACTTTTATTTTTTAACTCAATTTGATTTCCCGAGTAAAAAAAATTATGTAGGAAATTATATAAATTAATATGGACTAATATGTTTATATATAGTCAAATGTGGCACTATATCTTTGTGGATATAAATTATATATACCCGAGTAAAAAAAATTATATATAATCATATGTGGCATATATTACAATATATAATTAGACATGTGGTTATGTATATCCATATATAATTATATATGACGTTTTTTCCGAAAAATTTTCCTTATATTATGCCATATATAATTTCATCTAATTAGATATCGGCCTTCATAATATTAGATATGGCATATATAATTATATATTACATAACATGGTTGATATTATTGCATATATAGTTATATATAGAACTATATGTTAATATATATGGTGGCATTTTAGCAATATATAATTATATATGGTATCATTTAAACAATATATAATTATATATGGTGACAGTTAAACTAGATATTATCATATATGGTGCCATTTAAACAATATATGGTCATATATGGTACCTCATAAACCAAATCTTTAATTCAGTTCCAGATATGATAATATATGGTACTATATAGAGTGCGATATATATTTATATATGGTGTTATTTAAGCTATATATTATCATATATGGTGCCATTCAAACCATATATTATCATATATGGTACCATTTAAACAATATATTATCATATATGGTGTAATTTCAACAATATATGCCCATATATGGTACCTCATGAACAATATTTTTAATACAGTTCCACATATGATAATATATGCTACCATATATAGTGCCATATATATTTATATATGGTGTTATTTAAGCAATATATTACCATATATGGTGCCATTTAAACCATATATTATCTTATATGGTGCCATTTCAACAATATATGCTCATATATGGTACCTGATGAACGACATTTTTAATACAGATGCAGATATGATAATATATGCTACCATATATAGTACCATATACTTTGATATATCGTATCATTTAAACAACCCGAGGAAAAATAGTTACATATAGTCATATATGTGATTAAGTTATATCTGTATAAATATACAGTTTCATCCAAAGAATGGCCCGATATATTTTTATCAATTGTTTATCAATTTTTATCTAAATGTATCAGTTTAGATCTGACCTGATTAAATTATGTGTTAATCAGATGAAATTGTATCAGATTTTTGATCTGATACAATTTTATCGGTTTGATCGTAATTGGTTCAATTTTATATAAATAAAATATAATTGTATCCGACATTTACCTTATACAATTGTATCAAAGTTTTAAACTGATATCAGGTCAAAATTGGGATATAACTATATAATTTTGTATACAAATATATCTATTTGGACCTAAACTGATACCATGTAATATAAACCAATAAAATTGTATCAGGTCAAAAATCCGATACAATTTCATCTGATTAACACATAATTTAATCAGCCCATGTGAAAATCGAAATATATATGAACATACATGATCATACATTGACTAGTATATGATCATGCATAGTCATACATGATCATATACGTCATTGCATAGTTCAATGTATGACCATACATTATCTCATATATTTCCATATATCTTCGGATACGAAATTTGAGGGTATATGACCATACATGTTCATATATGACCATATATGCTCACATATGGTTCATGTATGCTCATATATGGCCATATACCTCCATATACCCTCAAATTTCGGATCCGAAGATATATGGAAATATATGAGATAATGTATGGTCATACATTGAACTATACATAGATGATCATGTATGTTCATATATATTTCGATTTTCACATGGGAGGTCAGATCTAAACTGATGCAATTAGATAACAACTGATACAAATAAGAACTGATACAATTTTATCGGGCCATTTTTCGGATCAAATGGTATATGGATGAATCTAAGTTATATATTACCATATAAAGCTCCATATTGGTGCCATTTAAACAATATATTGTCATATATGGTGCCATCATATATGGTAATTCATCAGCAACTACAATATTAACTGTATTTCAGAAGCTATTAATTGTATTTCAGAAGCTATTAATTGTATTTCAGAAATTATGGAATGTATTTCAGAAATTTATTAATTGTATTTCAGAAATAATCAAATCTATTTCAGAACTTATTGATGGTTTATCATAGTTAATAGAGAAAAATTTCTAAATTACATTTCATAATTTCTGAAATACAATTGATAATTTCTGAAATACAGTTTGATAATTTCTGAAATACAGTTGTGAATTTCGGAAATACAATTAAAAATTTCTGAAATACAATTGATAAAACTGAAATTCAATTGACTAGTTCTGAAATACAATTCATAAATCTGAAAAATAATTGATAAGTTCTGAAATACAATTGATAAAACTGAAATTCAATTGATTATTTCTGAAATACAATTGATAAATCTTAAAAACAATTGATACAATTGGAAATGGTGTAGAGCGTTAAAAATATGTAAATAAAATTATTTTTTACAAAAAAATTCAATTTAATAAAAAAAATATAATTTTATAAAAACATTTATAGAAAATAAAATTATAAATTTTATAAAAAGAAATTCTTTTGAATGGGGGAAATGTTTTTAGTTAATCTGTTATTTTTAAGTAAATAAATGTTATTTTAGTTTGACTCAAGATCATAAATTAATATCACTTTCTGTTTAAATTATTTTCAAATCAAAGAAAGATGATACAATTTTTACAAGTAAATTACAAAGAATAAAAATTATTGAAAAAATTTCGATAAGACCAGCAAGGAGAATGCGCATTTTTATAAAAAAAATGCATAGCCGTGAAAGGTATCGAACTCGAGACCTTCTGAGTTTAAACCTTATTTTAACAAAATATTGAAATTTTTATAAAATCAGTGCTCTTCCAGTGTATTATTTTTTGAACTATTGTCAATATCTGTCTGGGATCTTATTTAATCCCAAATAAATGGGGATCTTACGTAGTACCCAAATATAATGCGGGATCTAATTTTAGCTGTCATTTTTCTGGATAGTTTTAGATGTCAATCTCCAAATATATTGCTGTTTCTAATTCGATCTGCAATTTATGGGATAAATTAAGATCCTACCAAATCCCCAAATATATCACTGGATTTAATTCGAACTGCAATTTATCGGAAAAGTTAAGATCTTACGCAATCCCGAAGTATATTACTGGATCTAATTTTATCTGTAATTTTTTGGATAAATTTAGATCTTACTTAATCCCCAAATATATTGCTGGATCTAATTTGATCTGCCAATTTTCTATTCAATTTATATCCAAGTTTATCCACAAATATATTGCTGGATCTAATTCGATCTGTCATTTTTCAGATCAATTTATATCTAAGTTTATCCACAAATATATTGGTGGATCTAATTCGATGTGCCATTTTTTGGATCAAATTAGATCTAAGTTTATCCCCAAATATATAGCTACATCTAATTCGATCTGCCACTTTTTCGGATCAAATTAGATATACGTTTATCCACAAATATATTGCGGGATCTAATTTGATCTGCCAAAATTGAGATCAAATTAGATCTAAGTTTATCCCCAAATATATAGCTGGATCAAATTGGATCCGCCATTTTTCGGATCAAATTAGATCTAAAAATATCCGCAAATATATAGCTGGATCCGCCAATTTTCGGATCAAAATAGATCTAGGTTTATCCCCAAAGATATCACTGGACCTCCCAATTTTGAGATATAACTTGATCTTAGTTTATCCCCATATATACAATGGGATCTAATACGATATGATTGGATACACCCAATTTTGAGATTTAATTGGATCAGCTAGATATTACAGCAGATCTTAAACAATATCAAATTGGATATAATTAGATATTGCGCGAGATCAATTTTTTTTACTCGGGTAGCTTTGAGTTTTTCAAAAATTTCTTATATGATGTCATATATAGATCAGTATAAATATACATGTCCCCATATATATTAATATATACCATATTTAGTTACATATGCTATGACAATTTTAATACAGCGTCATATATAATTAAAAATGGCGCAATGTAAAAAAAAAATTCCATGTTTTTCTGAGATATATTTACGTATGTATGTAATATGTATGATTTCTAGTATCCGACCGAACAGTTCGCCCAAAAAGTGAAAATTCGTCGATTTTCTGTTATTTGAATGCATTAGGGAGAAACTTTCATACTGCTAAAAACACGGTAGTTTAGCCGTAAAGTTAACTGTTCGGCCGCCGAACTTTTTTCAAGTTGGCCGAACTTTCGGCGGCCGAACAGTGAATTTGTTGCTTAACCTCAGACTTTTCCTTAAATTTTACACTCAAAATGCACTCTAATCGGCCCAACAAACATTTTTCCATAAGCAAAATTTATCCCTAATGCTTCAACATACCAAATAACAACCAAATACATTTTCAGGCCGAACTGTTCGGTCGGACATTAATGATTTCAAAATATAAAAGGCGTACTCATTATAACTCCTAAATTCCTTGTAAACCTTGTATAAATACAAGCCATATTTTTATGTATGGAATTTGACATTAAACTCATAAACATACCAGGTTTACACAGTTTACGGGTAGAATACAAGTTTATATGAGAAGGCTTGGTTACAATTATGTACAACTTCTTCTAAATATTTATTTCAATTTTTAATTCTTAACTTAAGAGTGTTATTTTTCAGTACTTTTTAATAGTTTTTGTTTTGATCTTGAAGTATGAAGCGTTATATAATTATGTCTTTCTACATCAAATTAGATATAATTATATCGGGTCAAAATCCGGATAAGATTCTATATGATTCATTATATTTAGATCTTATCCGATATAATTTTATCCACCATTTTTCGGATCATAGCATATCTCCAATTATATTAAATAAGATATCATTACATATAACATCATATTATTTTTTTTACCCGGGTTAACAATTATTTTAATTTTTGCATTAAAAAATACAAAAATTGTTTTTTTCGGACTTTCTATATTTTTTGAAACAACAAATAAAAATCTAATATGACAATATCATATTAGAATTTGGACTTGAGGTGGAAGAATATTCTAACTAAATATATGAAAATATAGAAAGTCCGAAAAAAACAATTTTTGTATTTTTTAATGCAAAAATTAAAATAATTGTTGAAAATAAGCACACCACGGCTAAAATCTCATTCAAATATTTATTTTGCTTTGAGTTTAAAATTAGTTGTTTTTACAAAATGTATTGACAACAGACATACATATAAATAGTACCCAATGGGTACTTTTATGTAATCGTTGATTTATAGCTGGTTTTACCAAATCAGACAGTTCATATACGAAAGTACAAAATTCTCGTCCCGTTGATTTTTTGTACCTTATGTAATGTCTCGGTTTGAGTAAGAAAGTTATCATTTTCTTATTGCGGACAACTGAAGAGTAGAGTGATGTCTACGAAACAATTGTATTGTCTATCATGAAAATGATCAACCCCTTTTTGAAACAACAAATAAAAATCTAATATAACAATATCATATTAGAATTTGGACTTGAGGTGGAAAAATATTCTAACTAAATATATCAATTTGATTTACTTATAAATTTTTTTTTACAGATCTTAAAAAGGTTAAACCATTTTGTGTCAACAGCATCTGCAAATTATGTTTTCAATTAATAATATTTTAAATATATAATTAGATATCGTAATATATAATAATTTCGGTAAAGTTCTGAATTTGAGTTCTTCCAGAGCGAAATGATTTTTTTTTGTAATATTTCTACATGAAATTTTACATGAATAATAAATAATTTTATTTAATTTTTTGTTTTATTTTTTAATTTTTTTTTAAATTTAAATAATTCCAAATATATCATAGGATAAATTTTGATCTCAAATTATCCAAATTGATCTGCCAAAATTATCTTATTCGTTTGCATCTAATTGGATGTAAATTAATCCCATGGGATATTTTGGAATCTATCAGGATCTCAATTTGATATTATTGGATATTATTGGATCTCCCAATTTTGAGATCTATTTGGATGTAATTTAATCCTGTAATATATTTGGGGGATCTGATTGGATATTTCTGGATACCCCAATTTTGAGATGAACTTGGATAAGATCATATGTCGATCTATATCAAATGAGATATGACTACATATGCTAGATATAAGGTTTTTTTGATCGGGTAAAGAACATTCATTTACCAAAATAAGAGATCAACTAAACATTCCCCTCAAAAATATTATCAAAAAAAATATTATGCAGTCAACCTTATTTGTTGTCAACCGAATGGTTTGGTTGAGGCAACAAAATTTTTCGGTTACCATCATACCATCCTAAAAAACCTTACACATTTCTCCCTATACATACCCTAAGACAAAAATGTTTTTCACATGAAAAAAATCCAGTTTTTTAAGTACAAGAAACGGACACATTATTTAAAAAATTTATATAATCTGTTACCATTCCTTTTTTAATTTATTTTTTTTTTGTAAAATATTGATGAAGTATAGCCATGCTACGAATGGAGCCAAATATGACTCCACACAGAGAGAATTTTGCTGGACGAGTTTTAATGAAAATTTTCAGTAAACTAATGAAGTTTTCTTCACAAAGTAAATGAAATATTTCATAAATATGATGAAAAGCTTCATATATTTTATGAAACTAGTTTTAATGAAACTTTTTCATTGAGTTTATGAAAGTCTTAATAAATGAAATGAAATTTTTTACAACATTTTATGAAAAATTCCATTAATTCAATTAAAAGTTTCAATGGACGACTTCCAGTGCAAATTCGTTATTTTTATACAAAAATTCATTAATATCATGCAGATAATTCTCTCAGTGCAGGATAGTATGAACGTTAAGGAATTAAGGAATTTCTGTTGTCACGAGCAAATTGCATTGTCTAACTAATTTGCGGTAGATACAAATCGATTGGCTACAAATTTAGCTGTCAGAACAAATCGTTTTTCTCTTTGCTAATTTCTGCATGATTTCTGAAATAGAAAATCTTCACACTTTGGCTACGTTCTTCTACAAAACCACGTTCCATTTTTAAAAATGAAAATCTTAAGGTTTTGTGTACTTTTTTCTATTGAGAATTTTTCCATGGATTTTTTTTTTCACATATATTTCTTCAGATTTTAAGGATTTTTGTACGGAAAAATCTTCAGATTTTGATGTCGTTTCCTACATTCAGAAAACAGAATCTTTCTGACAACCGAATAATTAAAATATTTTTATCACAGTCAAATAACTGTTGTATCAACTGACTTTCTATTATCGCATTGGTACCATTTGATAAATTCGGTTGTCGCCACGAATCGTCTCTGTGAATGAAACTACATATTAAATTAAGAAATTTACAGGAAAACCATATGGAATGCGTTCTGGTAGAGAAAACCTCTCACATTCACAAAAATTTAACCTATAAAAAAAAACATTGTACTTGCATTTTGCATTTTTTTTCCAAAAAAAAATGAAATATTTTTTTAAATGCCAAAAATCAGTACAATCAGTACAAATTTTAAAAAATCAGTAGAAATTAGTACACGACTTTTTCATCAGTACACGTGACCAAAAATCAGTACATGTACTGATCAGATCAGCACTAATGGTAACCCTACATATATATGTAGGTCAATATATAATTGTATATTTTAATATGTATGCACAGCGCATGCTACGGGGACAGTTTTTCGATCAATTGTTTAGTATGGAGACATTTGGTTAGTTTGGGGACTGTCCTCAAACTCTTCCTAGATCTAGCGCATAGTACCAAGACATTTGTGACTCATATACAGCATAGTTTGGGCACATTTTTGGCCATGTCTCCGAACTATGCGCACCACATACACTACATATATTGCTATACAAAACAACAAATCTAAGATATAATTTCATAATATTTTATATAATTTTATATAATTGTGTCTTGGTATATATGTACCAATATATAATTATATAAAATTTCATATGATAATATATGACTATATCAAAACTTTTTTACTTGGGCTATGATTAACGAGTCAATCGTTTATAACGTTATGAATCACAATTTATTTGAAAGCCGAGACACATTATATAAGGGTGTTGCCAGAATAAAACCAAAAATTAACAAACGGTTATTTAACGATTATGCATGACATTTTTTAATAAACGTTAATAAGAAAAATGAATACTTTAGCAATTGTATTCCTTAACGCAAATTTAGAAAAGTTTATGCTTATTCACAAAAAACCTTTTGTCTTATTAGAGGCTAATTGAACGATTTTTGTTGTTGTTTTTCATGTTAATTTGCTTTATTAAGCTCTAATAAAATTCTAAACTTTTTTCTGAATACAAGCCTTAGTCTTTTTATATTAATATTTTATTTACCTAAGTAAAAAAAATGATATGGAGCCATATAAAGTTATATTTAATTATATATAGCAGGTTTGGGCACGTAAATGACTTGAAGGGCCAAATTTGGGATTTCACAATCTTACTGAGGGCCGCAACAATTAATACATTACTGGAAAAAAATGAATTTTTTGCACAGCCTTCTTCTAAAACCTATTATTTGAGTATTTTGGTTTCCTAAGCCCGGATCTAAAGCCAAAAAAGCCCATAGAATAGCCTTCGAGTTGTGGGTCTTTCTTTTTTATCCCTTATCCAGGGAAATACTTTATAAGTCCAAATTGCGGAGAAGTACATCAAAATCTTTTATATTTTTATAACTTTTTACATTTTTAATTAAAATATATTTAAAACTATAGGTGCAGACTCAATAAATGTTTTTAAAAAATTTTTCCCTCCTTAATACGAACCTGAAGTCAAAAAACTTTGCTGATTTTGATCAATTGTTTTATTTATTGAAATGTGTAACATGAATTACATGACAAATGGAATTTTGATACAAAATGTGGAAAAATATAATTTTTATAGAAAATCTGAATGTAAAAAAAATTAAAACTTATTGGTCTACAACATTTTCGTATTTAAAATTTATAACAAATATTAACCTCTCTGATTGCATTAAATTAATTAATAAATTTTAAAAATTCAATCACAATCCTGTAACACAGCCAGAAAATTTGGATACCTTCATGAGGATTCTCATTCAGTAAGTCAAAAATTATTCAAATAAAAGACACACAAGTTTGCTGGCTGGGAACTCTAGAAAAAATAAATTATGAAAACTTTATTCAAAAGTATAATATCATATTAAAAAAATGGGATAAGCGGGATTATTTGCTGTAAAAGCAGGATAAAAATTCAAGGCGGCACAAGCCTTTAAAAAGCGGTATAATCCTTTCAAAAGTGGGATGGTTTGTCGGATTAAGTACACTAATAGAAAACAACCTTTAAAAAGATTTTCTAAAGCTGCTAAAAATTAATTAAAAATTGCCTTGATTAAAAAACTGCTGAAATAAAGAGATTTTCTTTGCTAAATATTAGTAAGATAATAATAGCAAAAATAAAGCTGTTAAATATACAGAATTTTAGTTGTATTTGAGCTAAATTTTAGTTAATTGAAATAAAAATTTACTCTGCTAAAATCAGTAACAAATTTTGCTCAATATTAGTAGAATAAAAAACACAGACAAATTTTAAATTGCTTTAAGAGGATAAATATCTATTTTTGTGAAATCAGTCGACTACTATTTTTCATCATATATTTCTGTTGATTTTAGCAGGATGGCTACTATTATCAGGGCAGAGACTTTCTTGCACCTAAAAATCGAAAATATGCGTATAAAATATGCAGGGAAAAAATGCAAAATATGCACCTAAATATGCACTTAAATGGAAATATGCACTAAAAACCAAAAAATATGCTTTGTTTGGTTTAAAATTAAATTCAATATATTTAAATGTCTAAGTAGATGGCAACTTGATGTTTTCCTTATAGTGAAGTACCTACTGCGTTAAGGTTTGCAAATTCTTCCTTTTCTTTATTTTTCATTAAATCTTGTTTTTAGTTTTTAAAAATATATGGAAAAATATTCAACTTATTGAAAAATATGCAATAAAAATCATAAAATATGCAAAAATATGCAACAACAAATCGATGCCATTTTGTTGCAAATTCTTTGGTATGGAAAATTATTTGGTCAAAATCATTTTTGGATTAATGACTACAAATATGCAAAAATATGCAACAACAAATCGATGCCATTTTGTTGCAAATTCTTTGGTATGGAAAATTATTTGGTCAAAATCATTTTTGGATTAATGACTACAAATATGCATTTACATGAAAGTCGCTGCCCTGATTATTATATTTAACTGTTTATTTTTGCTCTTCTAATCTTACTAATATTTAGAAAAAATCGGCAAAAAATGTTCTCCAAAGTCACTTTTAAATAATAAACCTATAAAAATTAATAAAATTTGATTGTGTCTAACTGCTTCAGCAAACTTAAGTGCTTCAAGGACAATTCTGAAAAGTATTTAAAAAAAAAAAAGAGAAAAGATTTTAGAGATCCTTACGAGGTCCGTAGTACAGCCTTGAACATTTCCTAAAATAAAAGGTTTTTCTTTAACTCAAAATCATAAAAATAAATACTTCTACGTCATATTAAGCCATAAAGTATTTTTCCCAGGCTTAAGGTTTAAATAAAGACATAGACGTACCTAGACTATTTTTCTGGGGTGGGCAAGAACCCCATTTATGTTTGGCTGTTTATTTGCCCATTCTCAGACCCTTAACCTTAAATAAAAAAAAAAACACTTTCGACATTATGCTTGCGATTATAAATAAATCCCTCCCTTTTGATAAAATTTTCAAATGTTTTTATAGAAAACATCGTGCAGGGAATGCTCAGAATAGTATAAAATTTTGATATTTGATGGAGAAAGGAAATCTAAGATCAACCTGTATCATATTTTCTTCCACCCCTGACGAACCTATTCTTATCCCATATTTTGACCACTTAAATTACCGAGGTGATCAAAAACCGACATTTTCTTCGTAGAATTTTTGCTTCTACAACATATTGAAATTTCCTCAAAATAGTACACTCATAGAAATAAATCTGTAAATCTGTAGAAATAAATCTTTACAATTTCTTTAGTAAATATTTCAGCTAATTTAACATTATAGACTGATATTTGCATTCAACTAAATTTAGCTTAAAAATAACAAAAAAGTATAGATATAACAGTTTGTTTTTGCTATTTTTAGCCTAATTTTCTGTAGATTTTACAATACAATTTGTCATTTTCAATTAACTAAAAGTTAACTTAAATATAACTAAAATTCTGCAAATTTAACAGCTTTATTTTTGCTGTTCTTATTTCACTAGTATTTAGCAAAAAAAAAAAAAACAGTTCTTTCTATTCTATATTAACTAATTATTCATTTAAAGAACTATTAAATCCAAGAAATTTTTCTCTTATAGCCAGAACTAAGATCGATTTGTTTCTTAAATAATTCTTAAGTAAGAATTTTTAAACAACATTTCTTATATAAGAAATATTCAAGACAAAAATCAATATTACTTCTGATCCTTAGATTCCAACAAATTATCTGCCTAGGAAACTATATGATATTTTCCCAATCAAAAACACAGGATTAACTGATATTAAATAAAAATAATCAGAGAACAAGAATTATAGACAGATTTTTTTTAAAATTCTGGGGTGGGCAAAAAGCAGTCTAGGGTGGACTTTGCCCACCCCAGACCGGCCTAAGTCCGCCAATGAATAAAGAAGAAGAAATGTTTCACTTAATATTCGTATGTAGGAGGCGAAAAAATATCAAAAAGTTTTAGAAGAAGTCTGTGCAAAAATATTGATATTTGTTGATCGGTGTAATGTTTTTGAGGCCCCATTGGATGTTTATTTTGTTATTGCGTTTTCTGTATTATGTATGTTTTTAAATTCTGATTTAAATTTTTTTAATTTAATTAAATTTTTTATTTTAATTTTGTTTAAAATTTAAAACTAATTTTTTTTAGTGTTTTAAAATGAATGAGGAGCCGCACGAAATTGGTTGACGGGCCGCATTTGCTCATGTATGATATATAGTCTTTTATGTAATTAGATAAAATTATGTCCGAAAAACGAGAACATATTATTGTATATTGTATACAATTGTATACAATTTGGTACAATTTGATACAATTTTAAGCAATTTGATACAATCGTATCCGAATTTTGTCCTCATCCAATTACATCAAATTATATATTTTTGTATAAAATTATATGAAATGTTATAAAAGTGGATATAGTTTGATACAATTTTATCTAAATATTGACCTTATACTTTTTATCATAATATATATGATCATATTTAACAATATACAAAAATTATTTTTTTAAATAAAAAAGATATGGAAGATCTGGAGATCAGACCTGGTGAATTACTTGCAATTTGTAATTGGAAATTTTCAAGTACAATTACAAATAAATGTAATTAAAATTAAAAAAAAACTCAATTATATTTCATGTAACTGTAATTGAAAATTTTCAATTACAAGTTACAGGTAATTGTAATTGAAAGTGATTTTAATTACATATTTCAACTACATTGAGAATTAAAAATGGTTTTTTGTTAAAATTTTGTAGACTGGGATAGGTTGGATAGGCGTGGATAAGTATAAAAAGAATACATCATGTTGGGCTTACCCCTAAAAAAATTTTCAATTGCAAATTACTGGTAATTGTAATTGTTCTTTTTTTGTATTACGATTACAAATAATATGTAATTGTATTGAATTTTTTTCAATTACAATTACATGTAATTGTGTAATTGCATGTGTAATTAATTACAAAATGTAATGACTAACCCCCAGGTCTGCTGGATATCCTATAATTTCGATAAATATTCCATTAATTTTATCCTGATTTACCGTGACCGTGCATTAAACATCAACACTTAAATTTTAAAGTTAATAGGATTATGATATACAACCAAGATATAAGAAATCAGTCAAGTGTAATAGAGAATATCGTATTAAAGCTTCAGTGTTGTTAACTTCATGGGCCGTTAGCCATTTTTGACTCATGCTCCTAACCAAAAAAATTAAGATTTTACCAAATCACTAAATATAGCACTGGATTCAATTCGATCTGCAACTTATTGAAAAAGTTAAGATCTTACGCAATCCCGAAATATATTACTGGATCTAATTTCATCTGTTATTTTTTTCATAAATTTAGATCTTACGTAATCCACAAATATAATCCTCGATCTAATTCGATCTGCCGTTTTCCAGATAAAGTTATATACAACTTAATCCTAAAATATATATGTGACCTTCTCCGAGAAAAGGGACCTAGTGTGTGAAAATTAAGTTTTGAGAAGAACGCATTTAAAGTTTCATAACGCATTATCACTTTAAACACACCTTCAGTTGGGAGATGCGATTTGGTATGGTTAGGTGCCTCAACTCATTTCATCTTATTCTACACCCTTTTAGGTACCAGAATCCACTCTTAAGTCCAAACCCGTTTTTTGACACACTAGGTCCCTTTTCTCGAAGAAGGTCACATATACCTAGATCTACTTTTTCGTATAAATTTAGATCCAAGTCTATCCCATATATATTGCTGGATCTAATTCGATCTGCCATTTTTCGGATCAAATTAGGTCTAACTAAATCCCAAAATATATTGCTGGATCTAATTTGATCTGCCAATTTTCTATTCAATTTATATCCAGGTTTATCCACAAATATATTGCTGGATCTAATTGGATTTGCCATTTTTCGGATAAATTTATATCTAAGTTAATCCACAAATATATTGCTGGATCTAATTTGATCTGCCATTTTTCAGATCAATTTATATCTAAGTTTATCCACAAATATATTGCTGGATCTAATTCGATGTGCCATTTTTCGGATCAAATTAGATCTAAGTTTATCCCCAAATATATTGCTAGATCTAATTCGATCTGCCACTTTTTCGGATCAAATTAGATCTAAGTTTATCCACAAATATATTGCTGGATCTAATTCGATCTGCCAAAATTGAGATCAAATTAGATATAAGTTTATCCACAAATATATAACTGGATCTAATTGGATCCGCCATTTTTCGGATCAAATTAGATCTAAAAATATCCCCAAATATATAGCTGGATCCGCCAATTTTCGGATCAAAATAGATCTAGGTTAATCCCCAAAGATATCATTGGACCTTCCAATTTTGAGATATAACTTGATCTTAGTTTATCCCCATATATACAATGGGATCTAATACGATATGATTGGATACACCCAATTTTGAGATCTAATTGGATCAGCTAGATATTACAGCAGATCTTAAACAATATCAAATTGGATATGATTAGATATTGCGCGAGATCAATTTTTTTTACTCGGGAAATTAGATCGTATTATGATCATATTAGATCTATTTTGACACAATTAGATCTAATTTGATGGAATAGAATATGGTTTGATACAATTTTATCCGGATTTTGTCCTCATCCAAATGTATCAAATATAATATAATCATATCCAACTAGATGTAATGGTATATAATTCGATACAATTATACATTATTATATACGGCATAGCTATGTAACTATATGTATGCACAGCGCATGCTACGGGGACAGTTTTTCGATCAAGTGTTTAGTATGGAGACATTTGGTTAGTTTGGGGACTGTCCTCAAATTCTTCCTAGGTCTAGCGCATAGTATCAAGACATTTGTGACTCATATACAGCATAGTTTGGGCACATTTTTGGCCATGTCTTCGAACTATGCGCACCACATACATATATATATAGGTCTATTATAATTGGATATTGTAACATCCCGAGTAAAAAAAATTATATATAATCATATGTGGCATATATTACAATATATAATTAGACATGTGGTTATGTATATCCATATATAATTATATATGACGTTTTTTCCGAAAAATTTTCCTTATATTATGCCATATATAATTTCATCTAATTAGATATCGGCCTTCGTAATATTAGATATGGCATATATAATTATATATTACATAACATGGTTGATCTTATTGCATATATAGTTATATATAGAACTATATCTTAATATATATGGTGGCATTTTAGCAATATATAATTATATATGGTATCATTTAAACAATATATAATTATATATGGTGAAAGTTAAACTAGATATTATCATATATGGTGCCATTTAAACAATATATGGTCATATATGGTACCTCATAAACCAAATCTTTAATTCAGTTCCAGATATGATAATATATGGTACTATATATAGTGCGATATATATTTATATATGGTGTTATTTAAGTTATATATTATCATATATGGTGCCATTCAAACCATATATTATCATATATGGTGCCATTCAAACCATATATTATCATATATGGTACCATTTAAACCATATATTATCATATGTGGTGCAATTTCAACAATATATGCCCATATATGGTACCTCATGAACAATATTTTTAATACAGTTCCACATATGATAATATATGCTACCATATATAGTGCCATATATATTTATATATGGTGTTATTTAAGCAATATATTACCATATATGGTGCCATTTAAACCATATATTATCTTATATGGTGCCATTTCAACAATATATGCTCATATATGGTACCTCATGAACAACATTTTTAATACAGTTCCAGATATGATAATATATGCTACTATATAGTGTCATATATGTTTATATATGCTGTTATTTAAGAAATAAATTAACATATTTGGTGCCATTTAAACCATATATTGTCATATATGGTGCCATTTCAACAATATATGCTCATATATGGTACCTGATGAACGACATTTTTAATACAGATGCAGATATGATAATATATGCTACCATATATAGTCCCATATATATTGATATATGGTGTCATTTAAACAATATATTGTCATATATGGCACAATTTAAACAATATATGGTCAAATTTGGTACCACATCAACATTTTGAATACAATTTCATATATGGTTTAATTTGAATAATGTAAAACTATGTATGGCGCTATAAAAAATATTATCAGATATGTTACTTCATTAACAATATTTATAATTGTACAGATTTGTACTAATCGCAATTATTCAAATAATAATAAAGAAACACGGTCTGTACCGATTCGGTTTGAGTTTAACACTAAATTTATTTATAATTATTTCCTACAAACTAAGTTACAAAAAATCACTTAAAACTAAGAGGAATTATATTTTACCTAACACTGCATGTGGTTATTATTTGCTATGTACATAGCGCATGTGTTATCGATTCAGTATGTACGCATGTGTTATCAACTGACCTCACGGACAGTTTTGTGATAAGTGTTCAGCGTACCAAAAATACTGTGTAAAATGCTTATCTTTACAGGAGGTCATAAATTCTGCTGTCATAAATTTATTGTTTTATTACTATACTCATAAGTACAGATTTTTGGGAAAAGACTAATATCTTATGAGGGAAAATTTGAAATGTAAATATGAAAAATGTAAAGATTAAAGATTTCTTAAGAACTATAAAAATGTAAAACAAAAATATTTTATTATTGAAATATGCATGTTCAATTCTGAACATTCTGCCGGGGGCTATTAAATTGTATAGCTAACAGCCGTCTGCGAAGTGTTATTTGATAAATGACATACACAATAAAAGCGATCATAATTACCGTTGATATACCCAGTGCAGTATGCCCGCTCAAGTGATGAAAGGTTAAGCCCCTTAAATGAACGTCTTCTTTTTTCAGATCTGCTATATGCTTCTTTAGATCATCAATCTCCTTGCCGTGGTTGATTACTACGTTTCCAATTGGTTTTGCTATGCCGGAATCATCTGGGTTGACGTCTTTCATCAGGAAATTCTCGAATCCGTTTTTTCGCGCGCTTCTTAGACTATGGGTGGCGACTAGGGTGATCTCGTCTATTCGTGCTGTACATTCTTCCTTAAGGGTGAATATGCCTTGCTGTGGCAGTTGTATGATGAACTGCTGAGAATTCGAACATTTCACGTGAGCTGAGGTATTTTTGAAAATCTTATACAGCCAATTTCCTTTGCTTCGTAGTTCTATCCAAAAAGGCATTTCGTCGACGTAATCATACGAGCAGTTGAGTTTACTGTGAGGTTTAATTGGGGATAGCTCACAGACATTAGAAGTAGCCGCTATCCAGGGACAATTTTCTTCGCATACTATCTGATTGGTGAGAGTTTTCTTACAATCGTTCAGAATCGCTTGTGACAGATAATGATAGGAATCTAGGTCGTAATTGTAGACGATATACGGAGCTTTGATTTTAGCTACTAACACATGACCATTCTGCTTGAATGGCACTGGGATGATCCGATAAACCTGAGACGTTTGTTTACTAAACAGAGGAATTTTCAAATCAATAATAAGCTGACTTCCAACAAAGATGCCTGTGCCAGTCAGAAGATGCCATATCTCTTTGAGTTCTGTTCCCGTATGTCGTCCAGGAAGTACATACTTGTCTGGTAAAACATCTCGAATCTTAACAATTTCTGCTTGTAAATGTTGTGGACTAATTAGAGCTGGATGCACCTTACCATGATTTACATTTAGCAATAAATCAATGGCTTCTTTTTGAACCTCATTGCATTCGTCTACTAAATCATGTATTTGTTTTGTTACCATGAAAAATCTGATTGACTCCCTGTAAACATAGTAGTGCTCGTTCATGGTTGTGCTTATGTTTTCAATATTTGCCTTCATGCTTCGAAAATTGGAATTAACTTCATCGGTAGTTCTTTTTAGTAAATTTACTGTTGAGTCGACCACTGAAGTTTGCTTTTTTGCTAGCAGCTTGAGATCATTTTGGTTAGCTAGTAAATTTTTCATATTTGATTCAAATGCCTGTCGATCATCGTCATCCATAAGGCCAAAAATAATGTGATAAAACGAGCCTATGAAATTCAGTGGTGAGCCTCTTTTTACTCTCGTGTTCTTGTTGAGAAGCAGCATATTGTTTGCGTTTACTTTATCCACTTGGTATTGGATATTTCCTAAAACCGTCCAACACTGCTCTTCAAAAGTTTGCAGCCTTGGACAAATCAGTTTAGCTTTTTCAATTAGTTGCGTGGCTTCGTTAAGGACGTTGAAATACGGTTCCATCTCGTAATAAACTACCAAGTTCCAAGAAGAGGATGCCATGTTTATTTGGTTAATTGGATCCAAATAAATTGCTGTATTATTTTTCATTTCCTTTACCGCAGTGCTGTTCAAAGCAGTTGATGTTAAAACCATGCAAAGATTAAGAAGCGTCATCATCACCAAAGAAGTATTAGGTCTTGATTGGCGTGTATTTGGTCTTGTTGGGCGTCGCTCTTCACGTTGTGTAGGAATATTGTTCTGTAAATTACCATCTTCGCTTTTCAAAGGACATACTTTCGTTATTGGGCGTTCTATGAGACCTCCTTTGGTTTTTATCTCAATTACTCGCACCTTTCCGTCTTTTCCAGCATTTGTATTTACTACTACACCCATTAGCCATTTAGCTGGAGGAGCATTTTCATTTCTTATGAGGACAACCTGGTCTTTTTTCAGGTTTTCAGTTTGCTGCTTCCATTTGTTCCTTTGCTGAAGTGAGTTTAAATACTCCTCTTTCCAACGTTTCCAAAAGTCCCTTTGCATTTTCTGAATAAGCTTCCAGCGATCAAGAGACCCAAGTCGATCTTCTGTCATGGATTCTGGGGATGACAACATTGGACGACCAATCAAAAAATGGCCAGGTGTTAAAACATCTATGTCAGCAATATCGTCGCCTGTTGAATAAAGCGGTCGAGAATTTAGTACTGCTTCAATTTGGTTTAATAGTGTTGACATCTCTTCATAAGTTAGGATAGTATCCCCAATTACTCTTTTAAGATGAAACTTGAAAGACTTTACTCCAGCCTCCCAGATTCCTCCAAAGTGAGGAGCTGCCGGGGGAATAAAATGCCACCTTACGCCATCAGCCTCTAAAGTTGGCGCCAGTTTACTATTATTTTTTAATGCCTTTGTTAAGTCATCATTAAGTATTTTCGTTGCGCCAACGAAATTTGTTCCGTTATCGGAATATATGTTGGAGCTTTTACCTCTTCTGGCAAAGAACCGCTTTAATGCTGCCATAAATGCTTCGGATGTTAAGTCGCTGACTAGCTCTAAATGAATGCATCTTGTAGCCATGCACACAAAAACTGCCACGTACCCTTTGTAGGTTTTTCTTCCTCTTCCCTTGGAGCATTTAATGTTGATTGGCCCAGCATAATCGACACCAGTGTTTTCAAATGGATATATAGCTGACACTCGAGAATCGGGAAGGTTTCCCATGATTTGTGTGACAGCTTCTTGGCGGTATCTTATGCAAGTTACACATTTTCTGACATACGATTTTAACATGTTCCGTAAGCCGATGATCCAATATGAGCGCCTGATATTCACCTTCATCAAAGTTATACCACCATGAAGCGTAGCTTTGTGGGTTTGACTCACGACGAGATAAGAAAGATGGGAATTCTTTAATATAATTGGATGTTTCACACTATATCTTAAAGAAGAATTTTGCAGCCTGCCACCAACTCTTAATATGCCATCCTTATCCAAAAATGGGTTAAGAGACAAAATCTTATTTTTAATATCAAGACCTTTGCCATTTTTTAAATTATTGATTTCACTTCCGAAATCTTTGGCTTGTTGATTTTTTATTATTAATTGCCTAGCTTGGTTTAGCTCATCTGATGTAAGGTAACTTGGCAAATTCGAGTTTTTATACTTCAGTTTGGATATAAACCTCAGAGTATAAGCTAACACACGTTCTAGTTTATTAAATGATGAATACTTTTCAGCCAGCTCATTAATTATGTTGGTATTTACAAATGTGGTTGCTATGATCAAACTTTCTTTGGGCACGTTTACCACTGGCCATTCTGCTGCTTCTAATGACAACCATGATGGACCATTCCACCATAAGCTATTGTTGATAAATTTGTTGACACCAATACCTCTAGATGCTGCGTCGGCTGGATTATCCTCTGATTTAACATATCGCCATGCGATATTAGGATGTTTTTGGATGTCTGCTACTCTCGTACGAACGAATTTTTCTTTGCTCTTATTGTTGTTAATCCAAGCAAGCGTGATCTGTGAGTCGCACCATCCAAATATGGAACCACGCCAATTCAGGATTGTAACTACTTTAGCGAGCAGTTTAGCCAATAAATGAGCACCGCAGAGCTCTAATTTAGGAATCGTTTTCCTGTTCTTGATAGGATTCACTTTTGTTTTTGATGTGAGTAATGTCACCTTGTCGCCAACTTTAATATATACTGCTGCAGCATAAGCACTGTCCGAAGCGTCAGAAAATCCATGCAATTGGGCCCTGTCGTTTGTTGTTATATGAACCCATCTCGGAATTTTAAACGTCTCCAACTGTTGTAAACTAAGAATATACTGCTGCCACTCGTCCTTGAATTCTTCTGACAACGGAACGTCCCAACTGAGACTTGATGACCATAATTTTTGAATAAACAGCTTGCCTGTCACTATTACTGGTGACAACCACCCTAATGGATCAAATATTCTGGCTAATGTCGCCAGAACTTTTCTTTTGGTGAATTCGTTTTGTCCAATATTAATCTTGAAGAAAAATGTGTCTCTTATCGGGTCCCAATGAAGACCTAGAGTTTTCACCGTTTCGTTTTCTTCTATTTGTATAATCATATCCTTCTCGATGCTGTCGATGTTGTTGATGATTTGATTGCTGTTTGAAACCCATTTACGCAAACTGAAACCATATTTTTTCAGTTCTTTAGAAACTTCAGTTTGGATTATTCGGCACTCGTCTATACTATTGGCTCCAGTCAGCAAGTCATCCATGTAGAAGTCATCTTTGATAATGGAGGACACCTCACTATTCGTAGTTTTTGCTCGCTCAGCAATATCTGATAACACTTTGGTTGCCAAAAATGGTGCAGCTGCTGTGCCGTACGTTACTGTGGTTAGCTTGTACTGTTGAATTCTCTTAGCGCTGCAATCTCTCCAAAGTATTTGTTGATATTTTTGTTGATCTTTGGCAACCCAGATCTGCCGGTACATTTTTTCAATATCGGCAGATACTACATACTTCCACGTACGCCATTTTAAAAGTATATCGAAAATGTCCTTTTGCTGCTTAGGACCCACCATCATGACATCATTTAGGCTTCGACCATTTGTAGTTTTGGCCGATGCATCGAAAACGACGCGTAGTTTTGTCGTTAAACTCGATTCTCGAATGACAGCTTGATGTGGTAAAAAATAGCCATCTGATGATGATTTGACCTTTTTCATGTGCCCCAGGTTGATATATTCGTTTATAAAGTGAATATAATCGTCTTTTAGCTGAGGCTTTCTTTCGAATTGCCTTTCCAAACTGAGCAAACGAGCCATAGCCTGTTTCTTGGAAGAACCAAGCGTATTATCTTCTTTAAAAGGAATTTCAACAACATACCTGCAATCTTTTTCAACCTTCGCTGTTTTTGCAAAATGCTCCTCACACGCATTGGACTCAGAAACATTTTCAATGTCAGGCTCGTCAAATTCCCAGAATTTATTTAGATCCGACACATTTATTGTAGTAACAGCAGATAACACGGATTTTGTTGTTTTGTACGTACCACCACAGATGATCCATCCAAGCTCAGTGTTTTGTGCAAGCATGTTGTTATTTTTCTTCACGCCATTAGTTATAATTTGTGGATACAAATCCAAGCCAATTACTAAATCGACTCGACCAGGTTTATCAAAATTAGGATCAGCTAACTGGATATTTCCCCAACCTTTCCTCATGTTGACAATAGGTTCCTTTGGCAGAGTCTTATACAAATTCGGAACCACCAACACTTCTACTTCAGCTTTAAAATTTTTGTGTAACGTTGAAAGGATCTCAATATCCATTCTGGTTGTAGACTCATCTGTCATTCTCGTTGTCATGCCTCCAAGCTCAGTTGTTTCTCGGATGCGGGGTAATCTTAATAGCTGAGCCGTTTCTTCTGATATTACCGTCTGTTCTGATGCACAATCTATCATGGCTCTGAGATCTACTGCATGACCTTCGCGATTCTTTATTCTGACCATTGCTGTTGCAAACAAAGCACTATTTTGCAGTGCTGCATTATGAGTCATATTTGCCGAAACTTTTTTTGTTTCCATGTGAATGAGTGTGTGGTGAGGTTTTTTGCAAATTCCACACACCCACTCTTTGGAACAACTTTTGCCGCTGTCGTGCAACAAACATCTGTTGCAAACTTTATTGCTTTTGACGAACTCTATTTTTTTTGCAATTTCTAGAGCCTTAAATTTCCTGCATGCCAATAACCCATGCCCCATAAATTTACAATAGCTGCATTTGAACTTTTCGTTTGATTTTGCAGATACAAAAGATGATGATGGTGTCGATGATGACAGCTTTGAGGATGATGATGTTGCACAAACTGTTGCATACAGACGTTCAAGAAAATCCATAACTGAATATAACTGTTGGACTTCTTTGGGATCTGTCACTAGCTGATCATACTGGTGCATTGTTGACCTTTCAAATTTTCTCATAATCAGCTGCGCTATAATAGCGTCAGCCCCTTCACCGCAATCACCTTTCTTTTTGATTATGTGAACACTTTCGTTTACTGTATTGATGAAGTGTTTTAACTCTTTTTCTTCTTCTCTTAACTTTGGAAGCGCAAGGAGACACTCAATATTTTCCGCGAATGTTTTGCGGTTGTTCTCGTATCTGTTCTGTAGCAACCCCCATGCATAGTTGTAATTTTCTGAGGAGCCGTCCATAAGATGATGCACAGCTTTAAGTGCTTCGCCTCCAAGTGACATCTTCAAGTATTGAAATTTTCTTGCAATACTTAATTCCTTTCTGTTATGCACGATTTCCTTAAACAGCTCGCTGAAAACTATCCAATTGTTTTGCTCCCCATTAAATTTTGGGATTTCCATCTTGGGTAATGGATAATCTTCCTCTTTTGTTTCTGAAGAATTTTTTGTAATTTTTTCTTCAACATCGACTTTTGCGTCGGCTATCTTATTCTTTATTTCCTCATAAAAACCAGTGGATTTTAATGAGCTGTCTGCAAGGTCAACAATTGACGTTAATTTTTCAGACTTTGAAATCAATCGATTCATTATCTTTTTTAGGAAAATTGTGTCTCCATTATGCAACGCTGGCAGCACTTCTAAGTTTAGGAAAACATCTAACTCATTGCTGAAGTCGCATAAAGGGTTTGCTGCTTGAGAAGTTGAGCCCACTTCCATGGCTTTTGTCTGTTTCTTTGTCCTGGCCTCATTTATTCTGCTTTTGAGGTCAGCAAAGACATTTTCTGTTACATACTGGTGTTTGGCCAATTCCGGAAACTTCATCAGAAGGCCGTTATTTTTGTCAAAACCAGCCCATTTCTCATCGACTTCTTTCGACAATGGGTCTGAGTTTATCAAACTGATTATCTCCTGGTACAACAGGGTTTGACTGCTCAATAATTTATCCATATTGAGTTCCAGTATGTAGTTATATTTTTATTTTCACTGCTTCTTTTCCTCGAAGGACCACTTGTACAGATTTGTACTAATCGCAATTATTCAAATAATAATAAAGAAACACGGTCTGTACCGATTCGGTTTGAGTTTAACACTAAATTTATTTATAATTATTTCCTACAAACTAAGTTACAAAAAATCACTTAAAACTAAGAGGAATTATATTTTACCTAACACTGCATGTGGTTATTATTTGCTATGTACATAGCGCATGTGTTATCGATTCAGTATGTACGCATGTGTTATCAACTGACCTCACGGACAGTTTTGTGATAAGTGTTCAGCGTACCAAAAATACTGTGTAAAATGCTTATCTTTACAGGAGGTCATAAATTCTGCTGTCATAAATTTATTGTTTTATTACTATACTCATAAGTACAGATTTTTGGGAAAAGACTAATATCTTATGAGGGAAAATTTGAAATGTAAATATGAAAAATGTAAAGATTAAAGATTTCTTAAGAACTATAAAAATGTAAAACAAAAATATTTTATTATTGAAATATGCATGTTCAATTCTGAACAATAATACAGTGTCATATATTGTAATATATGTATATCATTCAATATATATTGATATATGGTAATGGTACAATAATTCCAATATCAGTTGAGATACAATTTGTGGGTCCATATCAACAATTTGTTCACGTACATTTAACATATATATATGTACATTTAAGTTATAATTTATAAACACTTTATAAAGTTAAATAGTTCCATAAACCTCGTCTAACTGTATAGAATGTTTATGAATATACGATTTAATATATAATAATTACAACTACAAATTGGTGCCATTATCTAAAATTTAATTTAATGTTAACTTTCCGAGTAAAAAAAATTGATCTCGCGCAATATCTAATTATATCCAATTTGATATTGTTTAAGATCTCCCGAGTAAAAAAAATTATATATAATCATATATGGCATATATTACAATATATAATTATACATGTCGTTATGTATATCCATATATAATTATATATGACGTTTTTTCACAAAATTTTTCCTTATATTATGCCATATATAATTTCATCTCATTAGATATTGGCCTTCATAATATTAGATATGGCATATATAATTATATATTACATGACATGGTTGATCTTATTGCATATATAGTTATATATAGAACTATATCTTAATATATATGGTGGCATTTTAGCAATATATAATTATATATGGTATCCTTTAAACAATATATAATTATATATGGTGACAGTTAAACTAGATATTATCATATATGGTGCCATTTAAACAATATATGGTCATATATGGTACCTCATAAACCAAATCTTTAATTCAGTTCCAGATATGATAATATATGGTACTATATATAGTGCGATATATATTTATATATGGTGTTATTTAAGCTATATATTATCATATATGGTGCCATTTAAACCATATATTGTCATATATGGTGCCATTTCAACAATATATGCTCATATATGGTACCTGATGAACGACATTTTTAATACAGATGCAGATATGATAATATATGCTACCATATATAGTCCCATATATATTGATATATGGTGTCATTTAAACAATAATAATATATAGACATATATGGTATCATTTAAACAATATATTGTCATATATGGCACAATTTAAACAATATATGGTCAAATTTGGTACCACATCAACATTTTGAATACAATTCCATATATGGTTTAATTTGAATAATGTAAAACTATGTATGGCGCTATAAAAAATATTATCAGATATGTTTCTTCATTAACAATATTTATAATACAGTGTCATATATTGTAATATATGTATATCATTTAATATATATTGATGTATGGTAATGGTACAATAATTCCAATATCAGTTGTGGGTCCATATCAACAATTTGTTCACGTACATTTAACATATATATATGTACATTTAAGTTATAATTTATAAACACTTTATAAAGTTAAATAGTTCCATAAACCTCGTCTAACTGTACCCGAGTAAAAAAGTTTTGATATAATCATATATTATTTTATGTAATTGCATATAGTAACTTATAGTTACATATGGCCACATATGCTTTTAAATTCAAGCTGATATACTTTTATATAGTCATATGTTAGATATTTTTTCCTCAAAAGTTTTAATGTGGAGACATATGTGATTTTATATTATTATATATTGGCCTACATATATATGTATGTGCTATATATAAGTACATAAAGTAACATATAAAAGACATAATTACATGTACGTTTATATATAATTTAGTATGACACTATACATAATAATATAAAACTATGTGGATCCATATAAGAAATCTTTTATAATTTGTGTTAGTTATGATTACACTGTGAGACAAATGGTAGGGGTCAGTGATCGGGAAGGGTTCAAACTACCGGGGAAAGTTATATCGTTATATGAACAGATTAAAGGAATTGTAATTTTTAATTTTTTTAAAATTGTTTGAGCAAAATCGGACTAGTGGTTCTCGAGTTATGTCAAAAAAAAGATATATCTCGATTCCTAGGGGTGACCCAGCGAAACGCCGGGACACGTATAACTTGTTTTTGACCGATATAACATTTCCCGTTGGTTTCATCCCATCCCGATTTTGACTGTCGCATAGTGTTATATATTGACGAATATGAACCCATATATAACTTATAACGTTCTTTATAAAATCATCTATAATTATATATCATCCCACATAGGCAATTTTTTCAAAGTGATTTTATATAAAAATATATAAGGTCCATATAAAACCGTATTGTATTATATTTGGTTCCATGTTATCAATGATTTTGAACTAGTTTTAGATTTAGTAATTAATAGGGATTGGCGCGTGACACGAAATGTTCGTGAGTCACGTTATTCACACGTGATCGTGAGTAATAATTACTATACTTAAGTGATTCGTGCGTGAGCGTGAGTAAGAATAACCCGTGATTGATTCGTGTGTGAGTTTATTTTTTGCATCATATGTTTTTAGTAATTTTTACTGTTTTGCGTGAGAATTTTCTGATTGTAAGTTTAATAAGTACACTCATAGAAATAAATCCGTAAAAATAGCAGAAAAAGTTACTAAAAATTAGTTAAAAATGATGCTGCAGAAAAAACTGCTAAAATTAGCAGATTTTTTTACTAAATACTAGTAAAATGAGAACAGCAAAATTAAAACTGCTAAATTTACAGAATTTTAGTTATATTTAGGCTAACTTTTAGTTAATTGAAAATAGCAAATTGTACTGTAAAATCTGCAGAAAATTTTGCTAAATATTTGTAGACTAAAAATAGCAAAAATAAACTGTTAAATCTACAAAATTTTTGCTATTTTTAAGCTAAATTTAGTTGAATGCAAATAGCAGTCTATTCTGCTAAAATCAGCAGAAATATTTGCTAAAAAATTGTAAACTGCTGTTTTCAAAAGGCTCGATTTTTATTTGCATTTAAAAAAAAAATCGAAAAAAAAACTTCGAAAATTTTTTGGTGATTTTTTAGGCTACTAATTATTTAGCAAAATTTTTTGCTGATTTTAGCAGGTTAATTTGCTAATCTCCATTTACAAAAATTTAGCTCATATATAACTAAAATTCTGTATATTTAACAGTTTTAGTTTTGCTGTTCCTATATTACTAATATATAGCAAAAATAATCTGCTAATTTAGCAGTTTTTTTCTGCAGCATCATTTTTAACTAATTTTTAGTAGTTTTTACTAAATTTTTTACGGACTTTTTTCTATTAGTGTAAGTTAATATAATCATGTGTGCTGAGTAAAAAACGAAATGCTCGTGCGTGAGTAATTTGTTTTTTTTTTGGTTTTTTTTTTGAGCATGAGTCACTGAAGCTTTAATACGAAATTCTCTATACTATAACGTACACTTGACTGATTTCTTATATCTTGGTTGTATATCATAATCCTATTAACTTTAAAATTTCAGTGTTGTTAACTTTATTTTAAAATTACTAAATTAAAAGAAATCTTTTTTCATGTTTATTGCACTGTCATGATAAATCTGGATAAAAGTAATGGAAGATTTATCGAAATTATAAGATCTCCAGCAGGCCTGGGGTTAATCATTACATTTTGTAATTAATTACACATGCAATTACACAATTACATGTAATTGTAATTAAAAAAAACTCAACCATAATTACATATTCGGCCTTATTACGAGTGTCGTAGTCGTAGTCGAAACTAAGTCGAATTTGCTGAAAATTCACTAAAAACGCAACTTTTGAACAATTTTTCAATTGGATTTACCATATATAGCACTCAGATTTAAAAAAATCCAGCATCAGAGTTTCATTTCTTTATAATTTCTATTATATACAAAATCATTTTATATGGAGTCGAAAATTTCGACTAAAAATTCGACACTCGTAATTAGGCCGATTATATGTATTTGCAATTCAAAAAAGAACAATTACAATTACAAGTAATTGAAAATTTTTTTTTATTTAAAAAAATTATTTTTGTATGTATATTGTTAGATATGGTCCTATATAATATGATAAAAAGTATAAGGTTAATATTTAGATATAATTGTATCAAAATATGTCGACTTTTATAACATTTTATATAATTTTATACAAAAAGATATAATTTGATGTAATTGGATGAGGACAAAATTCGGATACAATTGTATCGAATTGCATAAAATTGTATCAAATTGTACCAAATTGTATACAATTGTATACAATTCGATACAATATGATACAATAAGACGTTCTCATTTTTCGGATATAATTATATCTAATTACATAAAAGATTATATATAATTAAATATAACTTCATATGGCTCCATATCATTTTTTTTTACTTGGGTATAGAATGTTTATGAATATACAATTTAATATATAATAATTACAACTACAAATTGGTGCCATTATCTAAAATTTAATTTAATGTTAACTTATAATAAAATAAAAATGTATTTCCTAAAAATAAAAATATAGTGTTAATTAATGTTAATATACAATAGGTTTAAGTTTAACATCCCAGACAGAAAAATATAATTCGGCACAATGCTGGCAAACCGTTGGCGATGGTCGGTTATGCGTTGGCAGAACGTTGCATTAACTATCTTGGCAAAAAAATAGATTTCAAAAAACATTTTTGAAAAAATTGAGAAAACTTTTTTTAATATTTGCTTTTAAAAACATGAAATTTAACCCAGTCCACCAGATTGTCAGCCAAGACCTCTACACTCTAATCTAACGAAACTTGTTATAGATGTGTGATAGCTACAAATGAAATGAATGATAAAAGCATTTCGAGCTAACTTATAAGCATCGAAAAAACGTATTCCAGAAATTATTAAATGTATTTTAGAAAATTTTAATTGTATATCACAAAATATTATTTGCACTTCAGAAACTACAATATTACGCAAATTTAATTATTTATTTATTTAGTTGTGTACAGAAATAATGAAATCTATTTCAGAATTCCATAGCTAATAGAGAAAAATTTCTCAAATACATTTCATAATTTCGGAAATACGATTGATAATTTCTGAAATACAGTTTGATAATTTCTGAAATACAGTTGTGAATTTCGGAAATACAATTAATAATTTCTGAAACACAATTGATAAAACTGAACTTCAATTGACTAGTTCCGAAATACAATTCATAAATGTGAAAAATAATTGATGAGTTCTGAAACACAATTGATAAAACTGAAATTCAATTGATTATTTCTGAAACACAATTGATAAATCTTAAAACAATTAATACAATTGGAAATTGTGTAGAGCGTCAAAAAGATGTAAATAAAATTATTTTATTCAAAGATTTCAATTTAATAAAAAAATAAATATATAATTTTATAAAAAAATTTATAGAAAAAAAAATTTTAATTTTATAAAAAGAAATTAATTTTGTAAAAGAAATGCATATTGAACTCGTTACCTTCTGAGTTTAAACTCTCTGCCAGTCTATTATTTTTTGAACAGTTGGCAATATATGTCTGGGATCTTATTTAATCCCAAATAAATGGAGATCTTACGTAGTACCCAAATATAATGCGGCATCTAATTTTATCTGTCATTTTTATGGATACTTTTAGATGTCAATCCCCAAATATATTGCTGTTTCTAATTCGATCTGCCATTTTAATACCGAAATAAATTGCTGGATCTAATTCGATCTGCCATTTTTCTGATAAATTTAGATCCAAGTTTATCCCCAAATATATTGCTGGATCTAATTTGATCTGCCATTTTTCGGTTAAATTTAGATCCAAGTTTATCCCCATATATATTGCTGGATCTAATTCGATTAGGAATTTTTCGGATAAATTTAGATCTAAGTTTATCCACATATATATTGCTGGATCTAATTCGATCTGGCATTTTTCGGATAAATTTACATCCAAGTTTATCCCTAAATATATTGCTGGATCTAATTCGATCTGCCACTTTTTCGGATCAAATTAGATCTAAGTTTATCCACAAATATATAGCTGGATCTAATTCGATCTGCCATTTTTTGGATCAAATTAGGTCTTACTAAATCCCAAAATATATTGCTGGATCTAATTTGATCTGCCAATTTTCTATTCAATTTATATCCAAGTTTATCCACAAATATATTGCTGAATCTAATTCGATGTGCCATTTTTCGGATCAAATTAGATCTAAGTTAATCCACAAATATATTGCTGGATCTAATTTGATCTGCCATTTTTCAGATCAATTTATATCTAAGTTTATCCACAAATATATTGCTGGATCTAATTCGATGTGCCATTTTTCGGATCAACTTAGATCTAAGTTTATCCCCAAATATATAGCTAGATCTAATTCGATCTGCCACTTTTTCGGATCAAATTAGATATACGTTTATCCACAAATATATTGCGGGATCTAATTTGATCTGCCAAAATTGAGATCAAATTAGATCTAAGTTTATCCCCAAATATATAGCTGGATCTAATTGGATCCGCCATTTTTCGGATCAAATTAGATCTAAAAATATCCGCAAATATATAGCTGGATCCGCCAATTTTGGGATCAAAATAGATCTAGGTTTATCCCCAAAGACATCACTGGACCTCCCAATTTTGAGATATAACTTGATCTTAGTTTATCCCCATATATACAATGGGATCTAATACGATATGATTGGATACACCCAATTTTGAGATCTAATTGGATCAGCTAGATATTACAGCAGATCTTAAACAATATCAAATTGGATATAATTAGATATTGCGCGAGATCAATTTTTTTTACTCGGGCTGCTATAATATCTAGCTGATCCAATTAGATCTCAAAATTGGGTGTATCCAATCATATCGTATTAGATCCCATTGTATATATGGGGATAAACTAAGATCAAGTTATATCTCAAAATTGGGAGGTCCAGTGATATCTTTGGGGATAAACCTAGATCTATTTTGATCCGAAAATTGGCGGATCCAGCTATATATTTGCGGATATTTTTAGATCTAATTTGATCCGAAAAATGGCGGATCCAATTAGATCCAGCTATATATTTGGGGATAAACTTAAATCTAATTTGATCTCAATTTTGGCAGATCAAATTAGATCCAGCAACATATTTGTGGATAAACGTAGATCTAATTTGATCCGAAAAAGTGGCAGATCGAATTAGATCTAGCTATATATTTGGGGATAAACTTAGATCTAATTTGATCCGAAAAATGGCACATCGAATTAGATCCAGCAATATATTTGTGGATAAACTTAGATCTAAATTTATCCGAAAAATTCCTAATCGATTAGATCCAGCAATATATATGGGGATAAACTTGGATCTAAATTTAACCGAAAAATGGCAGATCAAATTAGATCCAGCAATATATTTGGGGATAAACTTGGATCTAAATTTGTCAGAAAAATGGCAGATCGAATTAGATCCAGCAATTTATTTCGGTATTAAAATGGCAGATCGAATTAGAAACAGCAATATATTTGGGGATTGACATCTAAAAGTATCCATAAAAATGACAGATAAAATTAGATGCCGCATTATATTTGGGTACTACGTAAGATCTCCATTTATTTGGGATTAAATAAGATCCCAGACATATATTGCCAACTGTTCAAAAAATAATAGACTGGCAGAGCACTGATTGTATAAAAATTACAATATTTTGTTAAAATAAGGTTTAAACTCAGAAGGTAACGGGTTCAATATGCATTTCTTTTACAAAATGAATTTCTTTTTATAAAATTAAAATTTTTTTTCTATAAATTTTTTTATAAAATTATATATTTATTTTTTTATTAAATTGAAATCTTTGAATAAAATAATTTTATTTACATCTTTTTGACGCTCTACACCATTTCCAATTGTATTAATTGTTTTAAGATGTATCAATTTTATTTCAGAAATAATCAATTGAATTTCAGTTTTATCAATTGTGTTTCAGAACTCATCAATTATTTTTCACATTTATGAATTGTATTTCAGAACTAGTCAATTGAAGTTCAGTTTTATCAATTGTTTTTCAGAAATTATTAATTGTATTTCCGAAATTCACAACTATATTTCAGAAATTATCAAACTGTATTTCAGAAATTATCAATCGTATTTCCGAAATTATGAAATGTATTTGAGAAATTTTTCTCTATTAGCTATGAAATTCTGAAATAGATTTCATTATTTCTGGACACAACTAAATAAATAAATAATTAAATTTGCGTAATATTGTAGTTTCTGAAGTGCAAATAATATTTTGTGATATACAATTAAAATTTTCTAAAATACATTTAATAATTTCTGGAATACCTTTTTTTGATGCTTACAAGTTATCTCGAAATGCTTTTATCATTCATTTAATTTGTAGCTATCACACATCTATAACAAGTCTCGTTAGATTAGAGTGTAGAGGTCTTGGCTGACAATCTGGTGGACTGGGTTAAATTTCATGTTTTTAAAAGCAAATATTAAAAAAAGTTTTCTCAATTTTTTCAAAAATGTTTTTTGAAATCTATTTTTTTGCCAAGATAGTTAATGCAACGTTCTGCCAACGCATAACCGACCATCGCCAACGGTTTGCCAGCATTGTGCCGATTATATTTTTCTGTCTGGGATGTTAAACTTAAACCTATTGTATATTAACATTAATTAACACTATATTTTTATTTTTAGGAAATACATTTTTATTTTATTATAAGTTAACATTAAATTAAATTTTAGATAATGGCACCAATTTGTAGTTGTAATTATTATATATTAAATCGTATATTCATAAACATTCTATACAGTTAGACGAGGTTTATGGAACTATTTAACTTTATAAAGTGTTTATAAATTATAACTTAAATGTACATATATATATGTTAAATGTACGTGAACAAATTGTTGATATGGACCCACAAATTGTATCTCAACTGATATTGGAATTATTGTACCATTACCATATATCAATATATATTGAATGATATACATATATTACAATATATGACACTGTATTATAAATATTGTTAATGAAGTAACATATCTGATAATATTTTTTATAGCGCCATACATAGTTTTACATTATTCAAATTAAACCATATATGAAATTGTATTCAAAATGTTGATGTGGTACCAAATTTGACCATATATTGTTTAAATTGTGCCATATATGACAATATATTGTTTAAATGACACCATATATCAATATATATGGGACTATATATGGTAGCATATATTATCATATCTGCATCTGTATTAAAAATGTCGTTCATCAGGTACCATATATGAGCATATATTGTTGAAATGGCACCATATATGACAATATATGGTTTAAATGGCACCAAATATGTTAATTTATTTCTTAAATAACAGCATATATAAACATATATGACACTATATAGTAGCATATATTATCATATCTGGAACTGTATTAAAAATGTTGTTCATGAGGTACCATATATGAGCATATATTGTTGAAATGGCACCATATAAGATAATATATGGTTTAAATGGCACCATATATGGTAATATATTGCTTAAATAACACCATATATAAATATATATGGCACTATATATGGTAGCATATATTATCATATGTGGAACTGTATTAAAAATATTGTTCATGAGGTACCATATATGGGCATATATTGTTGAAATTGCACCACATATGATAATATATGGTTTAAATGGTACCATATATGATAATATATGGTTTGAATGGCACCATATATGATAATATATGGTTTGAATGGCACCATATATGATAATATATAACTTAAATAACACCATATATAAATATATATCGCACTATATATAGTACCATATATTATCATATCTGGAACTGAATTAAAGATTTGGTTTATGAGGTACCATATATGACCATATATTGTTTAAATGGCACCATATATGATAATATCTAGTTTAACTTTCACCATATATAATTATATATTGTTTAAATGATACCATATATAATTATATATTGCTAAAATGCCACCATATATATTAAGATATAGTTCTATATATAACTATATATGCAATAAGATCAACCATGTTATGTAATATATAATTATATATGCCATATCTAATATTACGAAGGCCGATATCTAATTAGATGAAATTATATATGGCATAATATAAGGAAAATTTTTCGGAAAAAACGTCATATATAATTATATATGGATATACATAACCACATGTCTAATTATATATTGTAATATATGCCACATATGATTATATATAATTTTTTTTACTCGGGATGTTACAATATCCAATTATAATAGACCTATATATATATGTATGTGGTGCGCATAGTTCGAAGACATGGCCAAAAATGTGCCCAAACTATGCTGTATATGAGTCACAAATGTCTTGATACTATGCGCTAGACCTAGGAAGAATTTGAGGACAGTCCCCAAACTAACCAAATGTCTCCATACTAAACACTTGATCGAAAAACTGTCCCCGTAGCATGCGCTGTGCATACATATAGTTACATAGCTATGCCTTATATAATAATGTATAATTGTATCGAATTATATACCATTACATCTAGTTGGATATGATTATATTATATTTGATACATTTGGATGAGGACAAAATCCGGATAAAATTGTATCAAACCATATCCTATTCCATCAAATTAGATCTAATTGTGTCAAAATAGATCTAATATGATCATAATACGATCTAATTTCCCGAGTAAAAAAAATTGATCTCGCGCAATATCTAATCATATCCAATTTGATATTGTTTAAGATCTGCTGTAATATCTAGCTGATCCAATTAGATCTCAAAATTGGGTGTATCCAATCATATCGTATTAGATCCCATTGTATATATGGGGATAAACTAAGATCAAGTTATATCTCAAAATTGGAAGGTCCAATGATATCTTTGGGGATTAACCTAGATCTATTTTGATCCGAAAATTGGCGGATCCAGCCATATATTTGGGGATATTTTTAGATCTAATTTGATCCGAAAAATGGCGGATCCAATTAGATCCAGTTATATATTTGTGGATAAACTTATATCTAATTTGATCTCAATTTTGGCAGATCGAATTAGATCCAGCAATATATTTGTGGATAAACTTAGATCTAATTTGATCCGAAAAAGTGGCAGATCGAATTAGATCTAGCAATATATTTGGGGATAAACTTAGATCTAATTTGATCCGAAAAATGGCACATCGAATTAGATCCAGCAATATATTTGTGGATAAACTTAGATATAAATTGATCTGAAAAATGGCAGATCAAATTAGATCCAGCAATATATTTGTGGATTAACTTAGATATAAATTTATCCGAAAAATGGCAAATCCAATTAGATCCAGCAATATATTTGTGGATAAACCTGGATATAAATTGAATATAAAATTGGCAGATCAAATTAGATCCAGCAATATATTTTGGGATTTAGTAAGACCTAATTTGATCCGAAAAATGGCAGATCGAATTAGATCCAGCAATATATATGGGATAGACTTGGATCTAAATTTATACGAAAAAGTAGATCTAGGTATATGTGACCTTCTCCGAGAAAAGGGACCTAGTGTGTCAAAAAACGGGTTTGGACTTAAGAGTGGATTCTGGTACCTAAAATGGTGTAGAATAAGATGAAATGAGTTGAGGCACCTAACCATACCAAATCGCATCTCCCAACTGAAGGTGTGTTTAAAGTGATAATGCGTTATGAAACTTTAAATGCGTTCTTCTCAAAACTTAATTTTCACACACTAGGTCCCTTTTCTCGGAGAAGGTCACATATATATTTTAGGATTAAGTTGTATATAACTTTATCTGGAAAACGGCAGATCGAATTAGACGAGGATTATATTTGTGGATTACGTAAGATCTAAATTTATGAAAAAAACAACAGATGAAATTAGATCCAGTAATATATTTCGGGATTGTGTAAGATCTTAACTTTTTCAATAAGTTGCAGATCGAATTGAATCCAGTGCTATATTTAGTGATTTGGTAAAATCTTAATTTTTCCCATAAATTGCAGATCGAATTAGATCCAGCAATTTATTTAGGTATTAAAATGGCAGATAGAATTAGAAACAGCAATATATTTGGGGATTGACATCTAAAACTATCCATAAAAATGACAGATAAAATTAGATGCCGCATTATATTTGGTGCTACGTAAGATCTCCATTTATTTGGGATTAAATAAGATCCCAGACATATGTATATTGCCAACTGTTCAAAAAATAATACACTGGCAGAGCACTGATTTCATAAAAATTACAATATTTTGTTAAAATAAGGTTGAAACTCAGAAGGTCTCGAGTTCGATATGCATTTTTTTTACAAAATGAATTTCTTTTTATAAAATTAAAATTTTTTTTTCTATAAATTTTTTTATAAAATTATATATTAACAGAAATATACCATAGATTATATACGGAAAATAAATGTTTCTTTTTTAAATCAATATGCTTGTTTTGTTTATATACATATCTGGTACGAAATCCTATACCAAGTTTGACTGCGTATGTTAAGTATTAACTCTTTTAACATAATATTTTCGATAATATATGGGTCATCTGTCAGATAATATCACTCAGACTCTATTCAAAAATATTTTACCGGTTTTTCGTTTTCATGTTATTATTTTTTAAATCCCTTTAACTTTATATCAAAATTTGTTTTTGTAAAATAATATTTTTCAATTAAAAATGGTTTATAATTGATTTCGATAAAATCTTAAATGAAATTTAAATTGAACATGAAACTGGGCTATATTAGGTCTTACAATTTAAATTCCATGGTCGAGATCTGATTAAATATGACAACTTATATAAAAAGATATATTTAGATATTGTGTCATATAAAATTTTTTCGAAAGACGAAAGTTACGTCTTATTAAATATAGTGCCATACAAAGCATTATATAACGAGACATAATTGTATTAAATAACACTGTGAGACAAATGGTAGGGGTCAGTGATCGGGAAGGGTTCAAACTACCGGGGAAAGTTATATCGGTAAAAAAGAAGTTATACGTGTCCCGGCGTTTCGCTGGGTCACGTCTAGGAATCGAGATATATCGATTTGACCTTTGGTGGTCTTTTTTTGACATAACTCGAGAACCACTAGTCCGATTTTGCTCAAACAATTTTAAAAAAATTAAAAATTACAATTCCTTTAATCTGTTCATATAACGTTTTTCTATATACTCAACAGTTTTGCCGGTAAAAATAAATGTATGAAGAAAAAAATATTTTTTGCCTAAAATATTAAAAAAAAGTAATAAACAAAAGGTTATTTGATTTTTATGGTAGCGGTAACAAACATTTATTTTTACCGGCAAAACTGTTGAGTATATAGAAAAACGTTATATGAACAGATTAAAGGAATTGTAATTTTTAATTTTTTTAAAATTGTTTGAGCAAAATCGGACTAGTGGTTCTCGAGTTATTTCAAAAAAAAGATATATCTCGATTCCTAGACGTGACCCAGCGAAACGCCGGGACACGTATAACTTGTTTTTGACCGATATAACATTTTCCGTTGGTTTCATCTTATCCCGATTTTGACTGTCGCATAGTGTAATATAAAATAATGTATAACCCGTTTTACTCGGGTAGTTTAAAATCATTGTTAACATGGAACCACATATAATATAATTCGGTTTTATATGGACCTTATATATTTGTATATAAAATCACTTTGAAAAAATTGCTTATGTGGGATTATATATAATTATAGATGATTTTATAATGAAAGTTATATTGTTATATATTAAAGAAATCATAAAATATTGTAGACATGGAACCATATTGAGTTATATATGGGTTCATATTCGCCAATATATAATCATAACTAACACAAATTATAAAATATTTCTTATATGGCTCCACATATAGTTTTATATTATTTTGTATAGTGCATACTAAATTATATATAAACGTATATGCAATTATATCATTTATATGCTACTTTATGTACTTATATATAGCACATAGAATTATATGTAGGCCAGTATGTAATAATATAAAATCACATATGTCTCCATATTAAAACCTTTGAGAAAAAAATATGTAATATATGACTATATAAAAGTATATATGCTTGAATTTAAAAGCATATGTGGACATATGTAAGTAGAAGTTACTATATGCAATTATATAAAATAATATATGATTATATCAAAACTTTGTTACTCGGGTATTAAAGAAATCATGAAATATTTTAGATATGGAATCATATTAAGTTATATATGAGTCCATATTCGTCCATATATAATCATATCTACCACAAATTATGAAATATTTCTTTTATGGCTACACATATAGTTTTATATTATTATGTATAGTGTCATACTAAATTATATATAAACGTATATGTGATTATATCATTTATATGTTACTTTATGTACTTATATATAGGACATATAATTATATGGAGGCCAGTATGTAATAATTTAAAAACTCATATGTATCCATATTAAAACCTTTGAGAAAAAAATATCTAATATATGACTATATAAAAGTATATATGACTGAATTTAAAAGCATATGTGGCCATATGTAACAATAAGTTACTATATATGCAATTACATACAATAATATTTGATTATATCAAAACTTTTTTACTCGGGTAATAAATTGTTTCCAATATTTCTCCAACTGAATGGAAAATGTTTCGAGGTAAAAAGTTATTTTTCCAATATGGCCAACTATTTTACAATGTGGTGTAACCACTTATTTCCTAAATTCGGAGTAACCACTTATTATATTTCAATATGGGTAACCAAGCTGGTAACTCGTTATTCGCACTTTTTTTGTAAGCGAGAAGGTAATGACTACCCATAAATTTTTGCATATCGCGAACAAAATTAATTAAGCGAGTAAGTAGCCTTGTAAGTAGTTAAACCCTTTGTGTGGTACTTACTCGCTTAATTACTCGTTAATGTCTGTTTTTGTTGGGAACATTAACTCAATATAACTTGGACTCGGACCTTTATAAATATTTAACTTTTGTGAAAATAATTGTAATCATTACGTTATCAACTCCCTACGAATAGGGGTCAGATTCCTATAATGGACAGATAGTTGAAAACCGTAGTACGCTACTGGAAAGATTCACTGTATTTTTTATTAAACGCGTTTTGTTAAAAAAAATTAAATTTATGCACACAACAGTAATAATGTTTGTACCATAAATACAAGTTTTCATTCCGGCACTGTTTATGTTTTAAATCTTTCCCGATAGAAATAGGACTTTTTTGGATGTTTTTATTAAGACACATAAGGCTAACAAATATGCACATTAGACTGTACCACCTTACAGGCAA